>MDYQ01000104.1:0-91056 GCA_003024175.1 Planoprotostelium fungivorum
ACCGTTGGAATCAGCGCATCTGTCCGAGTCAGAATGATGTATGCTGGTGTCTCTGACCCCCACTTGCCCCAGTGGTGATATCTCAAGATGCTAGTTCTCTACTACGCGCAACAATCTGGGCCTCATTCAGTTTTTCTTCTCATCCTTTCGTACAAACGCATCAATATGACAACAGCCGATGAACAGGATGCTCTATCAGCTTTCAGTAACATCTCGTTTGTACGATTTTTTTACACGGGCAATTGACGAGCGACAGACACAAGGACATGTCTGGATCATCAGTTTCTCTCAGGCGGTACAGCACACATAACCAAAAACACGAGATGAAGCGCTTGATTTTCTTCTGCCTACTGGCCACCGCCTCCGCTCGCATCAAGTGCGATTATCAGATCATCGATGTCACTGGAAAGACTGGACACCCCACCAAGTTCATCGTCAATACCACACAATCTGCCATAGTCAGATGTGCTGGATTGAGTCCTGCCCATCCTCAGTGCTGGTCCACCTGGCAGGTAGTATGGACATCCACGTTGCAACACATGATGATATTCAGGTTTTTCCTGGAGGAGAAGTCGATCTGAGACATGATCCAGCAGATTATAGAGACATGCCATTCACAACTTCCATCCCTCTCGATGCAGAGACACAATCGTCCACCTTTTATCTCGTCGCTCGCAAGTCTCTTGGTGATTCGCGCTCCACCCTCATCGTTCTCATCTTCCGACACAGCCGAAGGACATGATGTCGATGTGTCCGCCTCCATCAATTATACCGTAGGTGTTCCCTCCAAATACGTCACTGCTGAAGAGATCTCAATCGATCTCGTCAATCAGACTCAATCGCAATCCGGTTACTCGTACAACACGGCCAACTTCAAGTCCAGTGGTACTCACGCTCATCAACCAACACGTATCACCGTCACCTGGATCATGCAGGGTGGCTTCGTCACTACTGATTCGGTGATTATCTTCACAACGCCTCCATCTTCTAAACGACGTCAGAAATTGATGCCTGCGGACACAGACACCATAGAGATAAAATCTCGTCCCTCATACCTCCCTCTGAGAGTTCTCTCATGGACCTGGGAAGTTGAGAATCCAGAGTTCCCAGGCACTCTTCAGCCAGTCGCCACCATCACCCTCTAAACTGCACGACCATGAGAGATAAATAGATTGGTATCGCATTTCATATGTAACATGTCAATATCTTCCGACTGACACATTCGCGCCATCATCATCCATCATCTAAAAAGACCAAATACAGATAAACGCAACCTCTATTCTCAGAGGTTGTCGGCGATAGCATCTAATCTCTGCAACAAATTCCTCGCATGCTCCCTCTGTCCTCTCATGGTGAGCAGGTCTCTCTGTTGCATCTCCATCATACTTCTCTGTTCTGCTTCCTCCATCTCTCTCAGCATCGGCCATGGTGGCTCGAATTCTAAGAATAAATCGTGTGCAGACTCCATCGATGTGTCTCTGGCATCTTCTTCTTGTTGGTCTGGCTCCTGTTCTTCTGCTGGTTCCTCCTCTATATCCTCTGCTTCCTCCTCTTCTTCTGTATCGAGGTCAGATGATGATGTGGCGTCGTGCGATGGTCTCACCACTATCTGATATTCGTGTCTCTTCTGTTCTGGCCTGATGACGTCGTTAACATTGGAATTCGAGACTCTTCGCACCTTCTTTGCATTGTGATTCCGCGTGGGTTGTCTTCTCTTCGGTGTAGTTGTCTGTGTCGTATTGATGGTGGTGGCGACTGTATCGCGTAGCAGCTTATACGTCTCGATGATACTCGGATCGATGTCGTCGGATGACACCCATGCGTCCGAAACTCTGGGATGTCCTCTCTTTCTGACCAAGTATTGTACCTGTCACAGTCAACGACATCCACATCATGTGAGTCGCACATTGGAGTCTTCGCCTGTGTGATATAAGATCGTCTCTATGGTGTCGTCCGTGTTGTGTTTAGAAGAGGCCTTTGTCTCTCTCTTCTCCGGTGGTTCTGATAGAAAGTGAATAAAAAGGAACTCCGGTTTTGACGTCGCATCACAAGCGTGACACCAAATGAGATCATGTGATGGTGAGACGGACTCACTCATGTTGGCTGCTCTGTATGTGTGAAGGCTGACACCTTGGTCCAACAGCATTATCATCTGATATGGCTTGTGTGTGTTGCTACCACAATGTACCACGAAGCCAGTCGGTGCAAAATGTTCTGTTATGAGTCAGACTACTGGAAGAATAGAGGAAGTTTTTTTGTGATGATATTCTGATAGAACTACGGTAGTGGTGCATCACGTGACGATGAGAAAACTACAGAGAGTCTGCATTCGTTACCTCTACAGCAGTCACAGATGATGCGAGCACCATCAAAGGTCCCAGACTTTTTCCTGTAACCTGCCCTCATGCCGTCGAAAACATTTGAGTCTGCTTGTCCTGGAGCTGGTGGCATGTTATCTACTGTCTTATTACTCGTCTGCCTCTGTGAAGCCGTGCAGAGAGAAGATGAGAAAGGTGAGAGGCAACTGACAGTCGCGAACAAATTTTGTGTGCGTGACTCTACAACGCAGGTCTCAGAATCCCAAAAGCACGGGCTCTTTACAGAATGATGAACTCACACAAGGGCAAGTATCGATTCTCTATCGATAGAGGAGGGACATTCACGGATATTTATGCGGAGGTGAGAATGGAAGGTGCGATTGGATTGATCACACGTAAAAGCTACCTGATGGAAGTTCTCGAGTGGTGAAGTTGTTATCAGTCGATCCGTCCAACTACGATGATGCCCCTCGAGAGGGTATCCGGAGGGTGATCGCTGAGGTGAGCCAGGATTGAAATCACATAGACGTGACGTCTGCAGTTTGAAAGAAGGGAGATTGACAAGAAAAACGTTCCCGCCGCTAATATCGAGTGGATTCGCATGGGAACGACTGTAGCCACAAATGCATTGCTCGAGAGAAAGGGTAATCATCGACGATGAAGAATGATCTCATCGTCCATTAGGTGAAGAGACTCTCTTCGTGACTACCGAAGGTTTCGGTGACGTGTTGGACATCGGCAATCAATCGAGACCATCCATCTTCGATCTCGACATCCGAAAACCAGAAACGTTACACAGACATGTGATCGAGATCGCCGAGAGAGTCAAACTCATCAACTGCAACAATGAAGGTGATGTCATCATCGTCACATCATCTCACCATCTCTCTCATCACTGACCTCGTCTCAGAATCAGTCTCGAAAGACAGTCGCATCGTCACAGGCATCACAGGAGAGAAGTTAGAGATACTGAAATCACCCGACCCAGAAATAGTCCGCAGCCAATTACAACGAGTCAGAGATCTCGGCGTCAACAGCGTCTGCGTGGCCCTCGTTCACTCGTACACTTTTCCGG
Source organism: Planoprotostelium fungivorum (assembly GCA_003024175.1). Classification (NCBI taxonomy): domain Eukaryota; phylum Evosea; class Variosea; order Cavosteliida; family Cavosteliaceae; genus Planoprotostelium; species Planoprotostelium fungivorum. The sequence goes on from MDYQ01000104.1 coordinate 3,394, forward strand.
TAAAATTCTACGTCGACACGTCGAACTGATCACCACCCAGGATCACGAGAATTTAATCGGAAAAATCGCGCGGGAAACCGGCTTCACCCAGATCTCCCTCTCTTCCGAATTATCCCCCATGGTCAAACTCGTTCCACGCGGCCAGACTGCATCCGTAGACGCTTACCTCACCCCTCTCATCGTCAAGGTGACCAAGTCCTCCCGTCACCCGTTCACCTCACCACCAGTACATGGACCACTTCCTCTCGGGCTTCGACGGAGATATTTCTGGCTGTGACGTGTCTTTCATGGCCAGCGACGGCGGTCTGTGTCCAACGGAACAATTCAACGGCTACAGATCCATTTTATCCGGCCCGGCCGGTGGCGTTGTCGGTTACGCTATGACGACGTACGAAGAATTGGGCAGACGGCCCGTCATCGGTTTCGACATGGTGGGTCATCTACAACGATGTAGATGACACAAATCACAGGGAGGAACGTCGACGGATGTATCGAGGTATGACGGACATTTCAGCCACATTTACGACACGGAGATCGCGGGTGTCGTCATCCAAGCTCCACAGTTGGACATCAACACGGTGGCAGCAGGGGGAGGGTACGTAACCGACACGAAATTTCGATGACATCTCGTAGATCGAGGTTGTTCTTCAGAACCGGGATGTTTGTAGTGGGTCCAGAGTCTTCTTCAGCTCACCCTGGCCCCGTCTGTTACCGCAAGGGAGGATATTTATCTATTACGGATGCAAATCTCGTTCTAGGAAGGATTTTACCGGAATATTTCCCGAAGATATTCGGAGCTTCCGAAAAGGTGGAGAACTCGTGGAGAATTCGGGTGACGTGGGCAGGAACCATTGGATGAAGAGGCATCGAGGAACAAGTTTGAGGAGATGACGGAGGAGATCAATCAGTATTACGCATCACATCACGATGGTGTGGGTTCACTCAAGAAGGTAACCATCATCCGAGCACGATCGATCATCACCATCACCATCATCTCATCATCTCACCATCGCGATCATGATCGTAGATGATCATCACATGACGTTCTCAACTCTTCTCAGTTAAGCGTCGAAGAAGTCGCTTACGGTTTCATCAAAGTGGCCAACGAGTCCATGTGCAGACCCATCCGTTCCATCACCGAAGCGAGAGGTGAACCATGATTTGATGACGTCATCCAACGTTACCAGGCTACGAGGCCAGCAGTCACGTTCTCGCTTGTTTCGGTGGTGCCGGAGGCCAACACGCTTGTGCATTAGCCAGGAGCTTAGGAATGAACACTGTTTTCATTCACAAATACGCCGGAATATTGAGCGCTTACGGCCTGGGACTCGCGGACGTGGTGTACGAGGCACAGGTGACGATCTACAACGTTGTAGATGATGAACGTGGTAGGAACCCTGCGCGGTGACGTATTCGAGTGAAACGGTTAGTGAGATGAAGGAGAAAGTGGAGGGCCTGAAGAGAAAAACGCGGGAAAAATTGACATCGAAGGGATTCAAAGACACACACGTCAAATCGGAAGTGTACGTGAAATTTCCGAGAATTATCTGAGATATTTCTAGGTACTTCAATTTGAGGTATGAAGGAACGGATACGGCCATGATGGTGGCTGAGCCTGAAGATGGAGATTACTCTGCCGCATTCATGAAAGCGTACAAGAGGGTGAATCTCGTCGAAATTTTAGCGTGATGACGTCACGCAGGTGTACGGGTTCTTGCTGGAGAACCGAAAAATCATGGTGGATGACGTCAGAGTCAGAGGAATAGGGTCGACCAACAAGGTGGATTCTAAAAATAGCACAACTGCACGGCCAGTTTCCAATGGTCCTGCGGAACCAGTCACTCACGCCCAAGTTTACTTTGAGGTGAAATTGATGAAATTTCAAATCTCTAAATTTTCCAGGAATTGGGTAGAGTCTCGTCACCGGTGTACATCCTCCAACAATTGAGCCCCGGGACCAAAATTTCGGGCCCATCGATTATCATCGATAATACGTCCACTATTGTAGTGGAGGACAACTGCGAGGCTGAGATCACAAAGGGAGGAGACATTCGCATATCTGTGGGTAAGCAGGGTCTATCCAGAGTGGGGTGAGTCCGTCCATCTACAACCCGCCACAAAATTCTGACTTGTTGTAGAACGGAGTTGGACAGTATCCAATTGTCCGTCTTTGCCAATCGGTTCATGAGTATCGCTGAACAGATGGGAAGAACGTTACAGAGGACATCCATCAGTGCAAACATCAAGGAGAGACTCGACTTCTCTTGTGCTCTGTTTGGCGTGAGAAATTCTACGATATGAGAATTTCCATCGATTCTCTATGACATTTCTCATCCGTACAGTCCGACGGAGGTTTAGTCGCTAACGCCCCACACATACCAGTTCACCTCGGTGCTATGGTAACGTTCATCTACAACGTACTATTCTGAAATTCCACAGCAAGAAGCCGTTCGATGGCAGATGAAGAACCGTACAGATTGGAAAGAGGGTGTCGTCGTTCTATCAAATCATCCGGGTGCCGGTGGTTCTCACTTGCCAGATTTCACTGTCATGACACCCGTCTATCACGGAGGAGAGGTAAGATGTCACGTGAGATGTCGTACGAGAAGGTTCTGACGGTGAGGTAGGCGGTGTTCTACGTGGCAAACAGGGGACATCACGCGGATATCGGTGGAATTTCGCCCGGTTCTATGCCACCTTTCTCTCGATCTCTGAAGGAGGAGGGAGCTTGTACCAAGAGCTTTCAACTCGTTGTAGATGGAATATTCCAGGTAGTTTCACGTGATGAGTGAATGTTCTGAGAGTTTTTGTAGGAAGAGGGGATCACGGAGGTATTGATGGCTCCAGGCAAGATCGACATGGGACCGAATTACAGCGTGAGATATTTATTCTCCATCTACAACGCTGTAGACCGACGTGAACCAGGGACCCAAGATCTCAGGATCGCGAAATCTCCGTGACAATCTCTCCGATCTCAAAGCACAAGTGGCAGCCAATAACAAGGGCATTCAACTATTATCCGAATTGATCCATCAGTATGGTATCGACGTGGTGCAAGCTTACATGAAGCACGGTGACATTCAAACGAAGTGAAGTGATGCTGAAGAGAATGCAGTGCAAAACAACGCGGAGGAAGCCGTGAGGGAGATGCTGGTGCAGATGTCGATCGATTTCAACTTGAAACCGTTGGACACGGTCAGTGCGTCAGATTCTATGGATGATGGTACTCCCATCTACCTTCAGATCACGATCGACAGGTGATATTTCACATCTGCAGATGGAGTCATCACCTCATCGAATCACGTGATGTCTCATGATGACACACATCAGGGAGAAGAGAAGTGCACATTTTGACTTTAGAGGAACGGGAGAAGAAGTCCTCGGCAACATCAACTGTCCACGTGCCATATCACTGTCCGCCATCATCTACTGCATGCGATTACTCGTCAGGAAGAACATTCCCCTCAACCAGGTGATCGATCTATAACGAGTCACTACTAACCCCGCAGGGCTGTCTGGTCCCTATTTCCGTGGAAATTCCGGAGAATTCCATCTTGTCCCCCTCCGATACCGCCGCCGTCGTGGGAGGCAACGTGTTGACCAGTCAACGCGTGACCGACGTTATTTTGAGAGCCTTCCGGGCCTGTGGTGACTCTCAAGGCTGCATGAACAACTTCACCTTCGGTGATAACACGATGGGCTATTACGAGACCATCGCGGGTGGAGCTGGTGCCACGAAGAAGGCAGACGGTGCCAGCGCCGTACAAGTACACATGACCAACACTCGAATCACCGGTGAGATTCATAGAGGGTACATCGATTGAATCGTGTAGATGTGGAGATTTTGGAGAGGAAGTACCCTGTGTTGTTGAGGCAGTTTTCCATTCGGAGAGGAAGTGGAGGAGAGGGAGAGCACAAGGGAGGAGATGGTGTCATTCGTGAGATCGAATTCCTGAAGAATCACTTCACAGCTGGAATCCTCTCAGAGAGGAGAGTTCACGGTGAGATGATCCGATATTCGATCGAAATCGATTTTATTTCGATTTATTTCTCGGTTTGGACTCAAGAAGTTTAGAGCCGAAGGGATTGGATGGAGGAGAGCCAGGGCACAAGGGAAAAAATCTTCTCATCAGAAGAGATGGACACATCATCAACTTGGGAGCGAAGAACAGTGTCGCTGTGTCTATGGGAGATCGCATACGATTGCACACACCCGGCGGTGGTGGCTGTGGTCACAAATAAATGATACATCTCCATTCACAATCTATTTCACAAGAGATAGATTCACAAGAGTTCCACTTGGATGTTTATCTTTCATGAGAGGTCTCAGACACAGAGCTCTTCCGTGTCGTCACCCTCCTCACGCCTTCATCGGCAGAGAGGTTCCTCTTCCTTCGTGCACTCGATTCTGTAATACATCGCGCTGCTCTTTCGGTTCGACTGTCCTTTTGGGCGGAACCCCCAAGGTCTACCGTGCTTCGACACGAGCTCGTACTTGTCCAGGTCGACTTGTTCTCTCTTCACGGCTTGGATGCCAAAAGAGTCCTCTACGATGACGCAGTGCCAGGGGGTGATGGTTCGATTTCCATTCGAGGTACCCAAGATGTCGATACCGTATTTCGGGCCGTCGTTGAGGTGAGCGTGGATGGAGAGACGAATGGCTCCAGGGAAGAGGGAGTCACCCAGAGATGAGAAGGCGGCGTTTCGGACGAGCATGGCCTTCGCAATGCGACCGCACTCTTGATCGACCAACTTGCGGCTCATCTTCTTTCCACCGTTCAGTCCGTCGAAGACGTGTCGCTGATCCTCCAAGACGAACTTTCGAAAGCCTTGGTACGTCTTTCTCTCCATTGGATCTTCTAGATTGAGGTTTGATGTGATTCCTTTGACGAGTGTGGTGCCGAGAGGTTCTCCTTCAACAGGTACCATGAAGTCTTCCAGACCGCAGAAGGTGATGTGAGTGTGACCCATCGCTTGGGACGTCTTCTTCAGTTCTCTCGTGTATGACGCGACATCCTCGTCAGAGACGCCAAGGAGGTCTAAAGAACATCAGCACGTTGATCGATCGAGTTGACTCACCACTGAACACTCGGCCATCGCCAAAGATGACGATCTCAGCTCCCGCTGGGTAGATGTTGTCGATCTTGCAGCAAAAATCTTCCAAGTTATTGAGAGCGATCTCTTCAGCTCGATCCGGCAGAGCACCCAACACTTTGTTGTGTGTGTTGGGTGACTTGAATGGAAAGGCTGGCAACACCATCTTGATCCTCTCTCCTCCATCGATCCATCGTTGCATCTGTGTCGCCAATCTGGCTTTGCCAACACTTTCGAACAGATCGCCGTCAGGTCGGAGTCGAATGGTTTCGAATATCTGCAGTATGTTCTGTGTAGTGCGGCTTTCCATCGTGTGTGAACTCGTCTTCTGAATTCGAGCTCGAGAAGGAAGTCTTCGCAACTCCACCAAAGAAGGTTCCGTTGCCATAGCAGCGGAACGTTCCGTAAACCCTAAAACCAGACCGGGTGATCGGATGAACTCCTCAGCGAGGAAAAAGTAGGAAGTGTAAATGTCAGCAGTCCGTCACTGGGTTTCCGTGTCGTCGTTGAAGCTCACTTAGAACTTCAGGTGTGCTTCTTGATAGTTCGAGAATCCACCAGACCTAGACTAGTCATGCATCGCTCAGTCGCTGTGTTGTGTTGACGATGATCATGCAATATTTTATTGACGTTGAATTTCGTGATTAACATGTTTATTTTTCAATCGGACACGAACGATGATTATGGAGGAGCTTCTCATCGAAGAGGGCAGTAGCCGTCGACGAGTAAAGACATGGATTTTGTACATACCCATCATCCTGCTTGCCCTCATCTTTCTATCAAATACCATAGGATCGGCCGTATCTTCGAAGAAGTTGTCTTCTATTGAGAGTTATCTCTCTGGAGTTGAAGAGGGGCATTCACTAAACGACGGTGGTTGTCCAGGTAGAGATTGGTGACGTGGATGTTGCCTTGTTGATCATTACACAGAATACACAACACAATATGATCCCTTCTACGGAGGTATGAATGGAGGATCACAATTGAACAATAATGTCGTGAGTGTTGATGTCGTCATCCAATCATCTCACACATCTCTTTCAGAGTCAATCAACGACCATTCTGAAGAATGGTACCGTTTGGGTCGGGAATGGACAGGTACATCATCTGCATTCCCACATCCTCTCACGTGATCACACAGGTCTTTGTCAACACCGACGTCGTTATCGTCAAAGGCAAGATCTCCGCCATCACAAAGAACTGGTCCGGTTCCCAGGCTGGAGCCACCATCATCCAATTGAAGGGCGAGATCGTCACACCCGGACTGGTCGACATGCACAGCCATCTCGGTGTCTACTCGTGAGTCGATCAGATCGATCATCGCCCACTCACATCTCACAGCTACCCCGAAGACTCGTTCGGTACACAAGATGGCAACGAGATGACCAACCCCACTTTCCCTCAGGTGAATTTCATCCATCTACAACGCTGTAGACGAACGACGTCAGATGAGAGCCTTGGACGGTCTGAACCCCAACGACCCAGCGATACCGCACATACGCTCCGGAGGCGTAACGACTTCCCTGGTACTCCCAGGTTCAGGAAATATCATGGGAGGAGAAGCCGCCATGGTCAAACTCCGTGACGGTACCATCCGAGGTGAATTGTCGACGTCGACAAGTCACGTGACCCATCCCAGAGATGCTCATCCCTGATGCTCCCAGGGCCATGAAGATGGCCTGTGGTGAGAATCCAAAGAGAGTCTACGGAAACCGACAGCAGACACCCATGTCCAGAATGGGTGTCACTTATCTACTGAGGAATCGATTTCTAAAGGCGGCGGTGGGTGTGACGTCACGTGACGTCACTGATGGGGTAGGAACTGCGTCGAGCGCAGGACGAGTGGGACTGTCAAGCTCACGCTGCGAACGGGAAGTCAACCGGTGCGAGGCCATTCGATTTAGACTTGGAGACACTCGTGGGAGTACTCAGGGGTCAGGTGTGAAAATCCGATGAAAAATCGAGTTCTCGTTGTGATGGGAAACCAGGTCTTACTCAACGTCCACTGTTACAAGGAAGAAGGTGAAGAAGATAGGGGGGAAATGGAGTGAAATTTTGCGTAGATTTGGAGATGATGGTGAGGACTTCGAAGGAGTTCAACTTTAAGATCGCGGCCTTTCATCACGGATTGGAGGCATGGAGAGTGCCTGACCTTCTACAACGCAACAACATCAGTGCAGCCATCTTCACCGACCACTGGGGTTTCAAAATGGTGAGACGATCACGTGACCTCCCCCTCACATGCCACAGGAAGGATACGACGGAAGTGTCCACGCGGCCAAGATATTGAACGACGGTGGAGTTAACGTGGCTTTAAAATCAGATCATCCGGTTTTATTTGCAAAGGATCTCGTTCATGAAGCAGCCAAGGCATTTCACTATGGTTTACCCGAACAGAAGGCTTTCTGTGAGATATCATACGTCTCTATAGATGATATCTCTTACGATATATATTGGGCTCTGACATGGAATAGCGGCCGTGAGTCTGAATCCTGCGAAAGCACTGCGATTGGACTCGCGAATCGGATCACTCGAAGTAGGAAAGGAGGCTGACGTCGTCGTGTGAGATTTCTAGGAAATTTCCTGGAATTTCTGAAGAAAATCAGATGGCCCAACCACCCTTTTGCACTGGGATCGAGGCCCAGTCACGTGTTTGTAGATGGATGGTTACTTCACACAAATCAGAATACGAAAAAAAATCTGAAATCACCCACACCATCTACAACTCGCCTGGTTTCCACTGGGAAGACCGCCTGCACTCCAAGTCCGTATCCATCTTACGCATTGAAAACTCACCGAAATTTCAGCTTCTCGTTCTTTTTACGTCTCTGGGGTGAACGTCTACACCATGGACGCTGGTGAGTCGTGACATCACATCAAGACATCCTATCGACACGTTTCAGATCAAACAGTTTTGACGGATGCCACCATCAGCGTTGTAGATGGCAGCGTCACTTGCGTTGATAAATTATGTCCCATACCTTCAGGAGATATCGATCGCTACAATCTTCCGGTATGATATCACATGCGACATCTTCATGACATGATTCAGGGTGGTGTGGTCATCCCTGGAATCGTTTCGTTGGACGGAAGCACTGCCCAGCAGGAGGTGAATCTCAGACTACAACGCTCCAATGACGAAAAAAGGTCGATGCCGAAACATCATCACACGACGGAAGTGTATCTACAACCGGCCAGAACATCAGGGCAGTGGACGGTATCGTTCCCACCATCTACTACCAACGCAAGGTACGTACGATATCGCGTGCGACATCTCAACGGACACAGATCAAATCGGCATTCGGTGGAGGAGTGACATCAAACATCGTCTTACCCCAGGGGAATCGTGTTCTATCGGGTGTGGGAGGTTTCATCTACACCTCGCCAGGAACCGACGAATTCTCCGTGAAATTTCCCAGAATCATCTCGGAAAATTCTTCCCTCAGTTCGTCCCTGGGAAATCGAGCCAAGTCCGGAGTCAAGAGTGTTTCTCAGCAATTCGCCGAATTACGAGCTTTCTTCCAGGTTAGCGAAATTTCCTCCAAATCTCTCACACCTCCCAGGTCGATCTCAACACAAGCCGTAACACTCCCGTGGGAAGCGTATTGTCCGGTGCTATCCCTCTCGTTGTCGACGTCGACCAAGCCGATCACATCTCTTCTCTCCTCCGTCTGAAGAAAGAGCTGAACATACCCCGTCTCATCATCCGTGGGGGAGCAGAGTCACACAAGTTGAAGAGTCAACTGGCTTCGGAGGGTGTCGCTGTCATCTTAGCACCGGCCAGACCGAAGCCCAACGAGTTCGAGACCTGGTGGAGTCCGTCCCTTTTATTTCGTTTTAATGTTTTTCCAGGAATTCGAGGGAAGATGCGGTGGTGGTGCTGAGAGAGGCTGGAGTGAACGTGTCCATCGCAGTGACGGACCGTGAGTGATGACGTCATCACACGTCATTGACAACGAGCAGCGGGATCCGTACGTAATTTGAGATGGGAGGCAGGGTGGGCCGTGGCCAATGGAATGCCTTACGTGGAAGCACTGGCTTCCATCACTTCCGTTCCCGCCAAAATGTTTGGATTGAATGGAGTGGGTAGGATTCGAGTGAATGAAACGGCCAACTTTGCTCTCTACGGAGGAGATCCACTCTCTCTGTCTTCTTCCGTTCAGGTATGACACGCGATCATCATCACTTGAACATCCATCGTTCGATCATGATCACATCATCTGAGACACCTGCAGTTGGTCGTTGCAAACGGATACTTAGCCTGCAACCCCCAACAATTCTAACGAAATAAACAAAACTTTATCACTCCAACCGATATCGATTATAAATCATCCTCCTCCTTGCCCAGATGAATAAGATGGCCACCGTGACAAACCCTACCAGACCGCCCACGACGCTAACTGGAATGATCCACCTCAGAGGATCTGGTGGTGGATCCTTCAGCTCGATGTCCCTCCCCACCGTTCGGCTGAATGCCGCCGATCGAGATGAATGCCCGGTGACGCAGGCGCCCGTCGAGTAGAGGCGAAACGAGCCGTAAGGGAGGTAGAGGATCTGGTAGGACTCCTCGTAGGTGCTGCGCTGGAAGCCTGACGTGTAGAGGGTGCCGTTCGTGTGGTAGATGGAGTAGATGAGGTAGAAATCACCGCAGGTGCAGTTGTAACTGCCACCGTGGAGGGCGTACGAGTAGGTGCCGTCGGTGTAAGCGTGGTCGCTCTTCTGTTGGAGTTGAACGGATTCGGAAGAGAAGTGAACGGGTGGTGATTCGGTGAGGTATTCGGCAAAGAGTCCGTCGCGGTGGTAGTCCGTCGCCACTCTGTCGTTCCCCCTTTGGTAGACGATCGATACGTACGGTACGTCGTAGGAACTACAGGATGGGTCGGAGTAGGCCGGCGTGGGGGGGAGGAGGATGCTCTCGGTCTTCAAGTCCGATTCGATGTCTCTGTAGTCTCCCGAGGAGAAGCGTAACGTGGCGGGTGTGAACCCACAGATGCTCCCCATATTCTCCACGATCTGACGGCTCCACTGGAGTGACAGTCGGATCTTCCCATCTTCTCCACGGATCAAAGTCATGAAGCTCCCCGTGTCATTGAAATTCTGCCACAAGTTCCGTACGCTCCCGACGACATCGGAGGGCTCCACGATGATGTTGACGGTGTGGACGACTTGTCCATCTAGATCGTAAGAGGAGACCATCAACATCTTGTATGTGCATCTGTCTTCCCCTGGTAACTTCTGCGTGTAATAATTCCGATCGGTGATAAGTCGTAGACTGCGTGGCGAGCCGTTCTCTTCTGAAATTTTCAAGTCGGTGTGTCGTGTGGCGTAGACGGTACATCTTTCTTGCAGGTAATCATTCTTGGTTGCGTCGGTCGATAGGTGGAGGTAACCATCGGATTCGACGTAAGCCCTCCGGAAGAGGGGGATGGGAGGTACGTATTGTACGTAAAATCCGGTCGCGTTGTGAGTCGTGAGGAGGGTGACGTTGGTGTAGGGGTCGCAGTTAGAGGAAGCTCCGACGGTCCGAGGAAAATCCATGGGAATTCCGCCGTAGAGAAGAACGTAACGCTTTGCCGCCGTGGGATACGGTGAAATCTCGTAGAAAATTCGATTGACAGTGTACTTGGTGTTTTCGTCCAGTCTGGTGGCCGAGGTAGCGACACCTTCTCTCATCACGATCTCTTCGATGATCAGACGATCGATGTCGTTGACTCGTCCCGGATATTCTTCTTCATCGTCGTTGGCGAGTGACTCTACGTGTACGTAATCCATACGTACTCCCAAGATCATCCATCTACCCCTCAAGCGTAACGTACTTCCCACAGAATCCACGAGCTGAGATGCAGATTCGGAGGATCTCACATCAGCCTCCCAATGTCCTTCTCCTCGCAGAGTGCAGCCTCTGAACTGAAAGTATTGTCCGCTTGTTGATGAGTTGTTGATGGATGTTATGAAGCTGTCGTGAGTCTCCAGGCCGTTGGGGAAGTTGTTCTTCCCGCCGAAAGTAACCGTTGAACGGTTGAATGACGCCGGATTGAAATTCGGTCCGCTGAGAATGGAATCGGAGATGCTGCACGTGATGCAGTGATCGAGTGCCATGTTGGAACCGATGATGGTGGCGTTGTGAAGAGTGAGCTTCACGTCAGAGGAGTATTGAGATACGTTGGCAAGAAGTGTGGGGATTTGAATATCCAAGTGATGTGGCTCGTCTGAATGAAGTTGGACATCCCGTAGATTCCACGTCGCGAAGCCTTCGATGACACTGGACGATTCTGAGACGATCGTTCCGGAGAAGATGAGATCTCCCGTCCAGTGGAGGCGGTCACCCAGAATGAGAAATCCATCGAGGACGGTGGTGGGGGAATCGAAGGTAGTGGCGCCCAAGAAGGTGAGGGTCGCACCATATTGGAATGTACTAGATGAGATGTGGATGTTGGTGCCGGAGGACAGTCTGAGATTCGACGACGAAGAGACAAAAAGCTCTCCTATGATGATGGAGTTGGAGATGGTTACATCACTACCTTCTACGGTGAGAGTGGTGAGGTTGGTGTCTGTGGATAATCCAAAATGAGTGCTGAACACAATGAGAGACGTCGTAATATGATACATCACCAGTTCTCGATGGAAACGCGAGAGTATTCTAGTTTGAATGGGGTTGGTTGATAGATGTTCCGAAAGACAATGGGTGTGTTGGATTCAGGAACTTTCAATCGGGACGTACAATTCCAACAGCTGGCCTTTGATTTTGTCAGTGGACGATGTTGCCATTCAACGCACATCAGATGTAGTTCCCTGACAATCATTGACGTAATAACATTGATCCTCTCCTCTGGATAATGCTAATAGAAGCAATGAGAGGGTTACCCTGGACCACATAGTCTTCCTTCGTGGGGTTCCTCCCTGAGGGTGTCCTCAAATCGCGTTGCACAGATTTTATTTTTGACGTATTTCCGTGACAAGCGCGCGTCCCCATCAAACACATTAAATCTCGGATCTAGATTTTGCGCAAGTATGAATATGACAGCATTTCATCCGATCCTTCAGCCACGGCACAAGATCACGACGTAGAAAGAGGTGCAGGAAAGTTATAGAGAGTGTTAGGTTACGATGATAATCGATCGGGAGATGACTATGACGATCCTATAGTTTTACGATATGATCTAGAGTGATAATAGATAACGAAACAAAAGATAAGAAGACTACGGGTTCTTTGTGAGGGTTGAAAGCTTTATTTAGCTATGCGTGATGAAGTCTACAACGAGCCGTAACAGAGAGTAGGGGGACGCAGAGACAGACAGAGGCAGTTGAACAGGCTAAAAGGTTTGATGATGGAGATGAATACAAAGCTGGCTTCTTCAAGACGTGGACATCGGTCAGTAATTTGGGTAATTCTGATTAGCATTCCGGGGAAACATGCCATTATCTTTGGTACAATTGCTCTCGTTCACCGTCATTCATCTCTATCGAAAGGCTGATCCCATTCATGGCTCAAAATACAATCGATGCTACAGCAAGGAGAGACAAAGTCATTTGCTGCAGTCAAACAAAACACGGCTGATGGTGACTTTTAGAGGCAATTGTCCACAATCGTCACAGGTTGTGATCTTGTTGGGTATCGTTTAGAAGTTTTCGATCAAAAGTTGATCAGTGATGGTCATGAAATGTCGCGTCAATATATCTTCCCCTGGACTATGGAGGGCAGCCAACACAGGGGCTCGGTTTCATCAATGAAGAAAGATGATGTTCACATCTCTTTTGTGGAGACGGTATTGGCTGTGAGGCTGTGATATCCTTGAAAAAGAATTTCGTTGCAGAATTGGAACTTGTAGTTGTAAGCGGAGAAACACCGGAACAATGCGGAGAAACTGGAAAGCATCAAAAGAAGATAACAGACGTACGAGATGGGCAGAAGCTTTGTTGTTGGTGTCGGTATGACTAAGTTCGATAAGCCTCGAGGTCAGAGGGATTACCCAGAGATCGGTCTGGAGGCAGCCGTCAAGGCCCTCACTGACGCAGGTGAAGTATATCGCTCTTTCACCCCTGATGTGATGCACAGGTATCACGTATGACGATGTAGAGCAAGCGTACACTGCCTATGTCTACGGTGATTCCACCTGTGGACAGCGTGTCCTGTACCAAGTGACCGACACACTCGATCTCCTCACATTCTAACACGAATAGTTGGGATTGACTCAGATTCCCATCGTGAATGTCAACAACAACTGCAGCACTGGCTCGTCCGCTTTGGCCCTGGCTCGTGCCGCCGTCGAATCTGGACAGGCAGACTGTGTCATGGCTTTGGGATTCGAGAAGATGGCCCCGGGTTCTCTCTCTGCGGCATTCAACGATCGAGTCAACCCACTCGATCGAATCGTCACCATGCACATGGAAGGAAGAGGAGGATCCAGCTTCGGTCCCTTTGCCGCTCAGATCTTTGGAGAAGGTGCGTCCATCCATCTTTCACCATCGTATCATCACATCTCTAACACGAGAGACAGGTGCTGCTGAGTACTGCGACAAGTACGGAGCCACCGTCTCACACATCAACCGCATCGCCGCCAAGAATCACCGACACAGCGTCAACAACCCTTACGCCCAGTTCAGAGTCGACATGACCGAACAGCAAGTGGCCTCCGCTCCTCAAGTCACTCCCAACCTCACGAGAGCCGGCTGCTGCCCCACATCCGATGGAGGTGCATGCGTCATCGTGGCCAGCGAGAAGTTTGTGAGAGAGAGGAAGTTGGAGAACCAAGCCATCGAGATCTTAGGCATGGGAATCGCCACAGACAGTCCCAGAGTATTCGAGAGGAGCCACATCGAGCTCGCCGGTGGGTTCAAACTCGACTTTCCAAACTGAAGGATCATCAGGTGCAGACATGACCCGCACGGCGGCTCAGAGAGCGTACAAGGCCGCCAAATTGACCCCCAAGGACATCAAGGTCGTCGAACTCCACGACTGCTTCGCCGCCAACGAGCTCATCACCTATGACGCCCTCGGTCTGTGCCCCCCCGGTCAGGCCGGAAAGCTCATCGACGCCAACGACGTCACGTACGGTGGTAAATACGTCGTCAATCCATCCGGAGGTCTCCTCAGCAAGGGACATCCACTGGGAGCGACTGGCCTGGGCATGACCTTCTTCCTCGTCATGCAACTGAGAGGCTGGGCCGGTAAGATGCAGGCCGATCAGGTCAACTATGCACTCTTGCACAATCTGGGCCTGGGAGGATCGGCCGTCGTGGCTATCTTTGGTCGCCCTGACTTCTACAAGGAGGGAGGGGAAGACGGAAGGAAGAGAATGGGATACAACCACGGTGCAGAGTGCAAGGAAGGTGTCGATGAGAGTCTATTGGCTAAGGTGAGAGGGAGGTGTGAGGGGAGACTGAGAGAGGGCAGACGAAGAGCAAGAAGAACAACGAGTGGGCGAGAGCCAAGTTGTAAGATAAAGTTGGATGAAGATAAGTGAATTAGATAAAGCATGAGTGAATTAGATGAATAGTATGAGTGAATGAGATAAAGAGTATAAGTGAATCAGATGAAGAGGAGAAGAGTCGAACAGTTTGAATTTATCAGAGGATCTCGCAGCAACAACAAGATTCCTTCTTACGAGGTCGTGGAGGGATGAGAGGGGAGCTCTCGCTGTGTCCAATGGCTATGCTCGTGTCGTCGTTCACCGATGAACTGAGAACCCGTCCACTCTTTGTCAACTCTTCTCTCTTCTGCGAGTGATCCAACTTCTATACTGCATCAGATGATGAGTGGACTCAACGTCTCACCATCTTGAGCATGGCCCTGTCGTCCTCCATCATCTTGTTCTCCTGCTTGAGGAGGGTGATGAGAGATAACCGCTCGATGTCTCTCCTCTTGTAGAGCTCGATGTCACTCTCGAGGGTGTGGAGGAGACTCTGCAGGTTGGTGTCCTTTGACTCTCTTCCCACTATAACGATTCAGTAAGGTTCGTGGGGTGGAGAGGCGGAAATTCAGAAGAAATTCCAGCGCCTCTCCGCCCAATGTACGGAAGCGGGCGACCATAGGTCGTTGTCTACTTCCATACGTAAGAGGTGGAAAAGTCATCGAAATCCCACCGGGTTGTACGGGATGCGTGACGACACCGTTGGTCGGTGGTGAAGTCATCGGTGCCTTGTTCGTCTCTTGGTACTTTTGTAACTGTGAGATGTTATCGATCTACACCGTTGTAGATGGATCACCCTCTCGTTGGCGTCGTGTAATTGTTTTCTCAGGAGAGCGTGTTCGTCTTGCAGGCATTTTAGAGACACGTCCACCTTCTCCAAATTTCTCAACTTGACTTCCGTGTTGTCTAATCTCTCCTGTTCACGTGTCAGCCTCCACGGTTGATCGAGGCATTCAGGTGGTGAGAGCACCCACCTTGAGGTAAGCGTTCTCATCTTGAAGCGACTTGGTCTGATTGCTCTCCACTCTTACGCTCGCCCTCGGATTTCCGTCTTCCATTCCTCTCATCTTGTCCTTCAGCATCTTGTTTTCTTGCTCTAAGGCGTGCATTCTCTGCTTCTATTCAGTCTTGAAGAGGAAGATGTCTCACCCCCTCTGTCATGGGTGAGATGGGTCGGATGGGTGACAGTTCTAAGTTCATGGTGGGGATGTCCATTCGCTGAATCGTCTGACCTGTTTGTCCTCAATTCTCAAATGTCATCATGATCGGTGATGATCGACATGATGATGATCGTATCATGTCGATGATCACCACAGGGTGATCTGTTCGTTCTCCTCACCATTGCCTGCGCTAAATGAGGCACGACTGGCTCTCGGTGTTCTCAATTTGGCCAGTTGTTGTTCCAAGATCTCGATCTGGGGCTCCAGGGTCTGTATCCCTTCGAATGGATTCTTCTCTCCCTGTCTCATCTCTAATTTCGCACAGGCCGAACGCCACTCTGAAATCTCGTGTTCGTTTCTATTCGACTTCAGAGACGAGAGAATCGATTGCGATCACTCTTCCAGGGCGGCTTGCATCTCGTTGATGATGTCCTGACGTTGTTTCAACATGTCCGTGTCCTCCACGTGTTGGGCGAGTAACTGTCTCAATTGTGTGCTGTGATCTTCTCTCGTCTTGTATTTTTCCATCAAGTCCATGTGTTCTCTCTCCAAATGGTTGTACTTCTCTCGTAACTGAAACAATTGAGTCATCACCATCATCTCTTCATCACTCTACCTCGGTTAATTGTTCGTTCGAGCGATTCTCTCCAAAGGATGTGCTTGTCCTGCGAGGTTGAGTTGAGAAGATGGATTGAATCGAAATCACTTGAAGGTGGGGGCTGTGGTATCCACGGTGGGTCTCCTCTCCGCGGTGTATCCGTGTCTAGGTGACATGGGAGGACTCTGACTCTGTGATGGTTCGTATCTCGAATCTGCGAATGCGATGTGAGACTCACCTCCGGTTCGTGGGACATCTCCTGCAGACTTCCTATGATATCTCAACTGGATGTCTCACGAGATAGACTCACGATTGAGGACATCCCTCTCTTCCATCAATTTGATGTTGACTCGATTGGCCATCGTCTCCCTTCTCTTCATCGTCAGAATCTCCTCCTTCAACGTCTCCAACTACAACGAGTCAAAACGGTCTCGTCACCACCCTCTCACCTCTTCTGACAGTTGCTTGTTCGTCTCTTTCGTTCGGTCAGCTTGGTGTAATTTTCTCTTCGCTTCCTTCAACGTCTCTTCATCGCGGCTGATTCTGTCTAATAATTCGAATTGTCTCTCGTCTCTCTCGATCAACTCGGCTTTCAGCGTTATGACAGTCTGTCGTCACCATCAGCAACGGATGACATGGTGTGAACTAACCTTCTTCAAAGATGCAACTTCTTCTGTCAGATTGTCTACTTCTTGTGACAACTGAGATTTTCCTCAACATGGATGGTGAGGGATGGGAGCTCACCGCGTATTGCATGCCGATCAGTCTCTTGTTGGATGCGTTACGACTGGGTGTGGAGACGTAATTCGAAAATCTTTTTCTGAAGTCATCCAAAGACAGGATGATAGAATCCTAAGAATCATCTTCAGATTCTCCCGTTTGCACGTCATGATGTATGTGTGATATGATGAATGGATGCAATGGATTGCGAATTATACGTCAAGTCCATATGGATACGCACTCTGTTGTTATCCTGTGGGAGATCTAGATCGGGTTGAGGGATGGGAGCCGGTTCAGCACTGTCCAAAAGAGGTGCCAGACCATCTACGAATTCTTGGAAATCGATGTAACCTTGGACAGTCAATCTTTCTTGCACACAGACGAAAAATGATCCTCACCTTTTCCTTGTTTGTCAAGTGAACTAAAGAGAGAGTCCAATTCCGATTCGGGCACTGGTTGTCCTCCATTCAGTCGTTCGACAGTCGCCCTCAGTTCCTGTCGATCGATCTTGCCATTTCCATCGAGATCGCACTCCTTAAAGAGATCCTGCATCCATTTCACTTGTTCGTCGCCGAGTGCATTGCCATCCGTCTGCGATTACATATCAGAATCGAAGAGGGGAGACAAATATATGTGCGTAATTAAACATACGATACGAAGATATACCATGCTTGGCGCTGGTGTGAGATGTTCGTTTCCTGTCTTTTTATCAAGGAAAGAAGGAACCAACCAAAACCCGCCCGAGGCCGAAATCTATCGTTGTAGACTGGATATGTCATAAAAAATGATAATATCACATTTATTCTACTTTTCACTCTCCTTTCTTTGGATTCGACATAGGTACGTCAGAGAGGGCTCCATATTGATCGGAGGGAAGGGTTATCGCAGCGTACTCAATCGGTCTGTCTGGATCGTCTTCCCCTTGCACTGCCTGAACTAAACTGGTTTGGTCTAATGCCTCTCCAGAGCTGAGGTAGCTGCAGATCTCTTGGAAGGTCGGACGATCCTCCGGTGCAGTTCTCCAACACACTGAACTATGTCATGACAAGTACATCATCGCGATCTCACCTTGGATGAGTTTGTAGATGGAGGGATCGCAATCAGAGGGTATAGGAAGTCTCTCTCCACGAGTGGAGACGTCTATGGCCCATGCCTTCCCAGGGGTCTTTCACCGATTCTCCATTAGCTGACGGAGGATCATCTTCTCACCGGTGAGGATCTCCCAACAGACGACACCAAAAGAGAAAACGTCTGACTTGACCGAATATGCGCGCTGAGTGAGAGCTGTGAAGGTGAGGAGAGAATTAACGAGAGAACCATCCTCACCTTCGGGTGCCATCCATTTTAGAGGACCAATTTCACTATTCGTGTTGTTGCTGTCGTTCATCTGCACTCTGGACATACCGAAATCAGATACTTTCGGCTCGTTGTGCTTTGACAATAAGATGTTCCTATTTCAACGTCAAATCTCTCCCCCATTGTTGGAATCTTATTCTCACCTGACAGCCAGATCTCTATGGATGACCTTTTCCATGTGAAGATGGAGCATTCCCTGTGCTTTACGTCGTCAGAATCATTGTGCCTTCATCAAATGGAACACACCGATCCCTTGGATGAACTTCAATTTTGTGTCCCAATCGACCTCTCTCCTTCTCAGAAGTTCATACAATCCTCCTCCCTCGCAGAATTCGGTCACCAGACTCAGTGGATCGGGAGGTATGGTCATGCCTGAGAACAATGAGAATCAACAGCGAATGAGACGAGATGAGATCACCGATGAATATGACGACGTTAGGGTGAGCTCTGAGACTCTGTAGTATAGACACTTCAGACAAGAAGGATTGAACTTGCTCTGCTGTCACGTGTTCGGCTCTGATCTGTACCACGTCATTCTACGTCATCACCACGATGTTCACCTGCTTCACGGCCACAGAGATGTCCCTCCATTTGGACTTGAATACGATACCGAAAGAACCTTCTCCCAACATGGTGGACCCTTGCAGCTCGGAGAATTGGAGGAGACTGTGTTTCGCTCCGTCCAAGTTGAACTGACTCATGTCTAACACGACGCTGCGGTAATTGCTGAGAACCATCATTCTCCTGCGGTAGAGGAAGAGAGACAGTGCCAAGATGATGATGGCTACCATGGCAAGTATACCTATCACGATACCTGACATGTCTTAATCGTCCGTTGTTGTCGACATAGTACTCACCTACGATAGCTCCCACGGATAGAGAGTGATCACTCGATGGTGCGCTGGCGATCTGCGGTATGGGAGAGACCGTTCCGTTCATGGTGATGATGCCGTACGAAGCGTAAGCGGAGCTGTTAGCAGAGACCGCGGCTAAAAATAGATCCACCACTCTCTGTGCAGATCCCTGAGTAGATCCCCCCGGGGGTGGCTCCACGGTCATATCCACGATGACACTTCCCTGCTTGGTATCCAGTATCTTGAATCGATCGGCTGAAGTGTCTGTCGCCTCAGCTATGTTCTTGACGAAGTTTTGAGAGTTGAAGGTGGATAGATTTCCCTCCATACGAAGTCGTAGGGATACGGAAGCGTAGTCACTCGTGTTGCAAGACGTCTGGCAGTACTGTCTGACGCTGGATGGGATGGGACATTGAAACGAATTTTTGCTGAGATCACAGAAGGTGGAAGAGCTGATGATGAGATCGTCTGCGTATTGGAGTCTGTTCTTTCTTCAGTGGATAGTGCAACCAAATAATTCTCACTGATTGTGGGACATGATGATCTGTTTGATGGTCAGGGGAAGGAACGAGATTTGTCCTTGGAATCGATTGTGACTGATGTCAACCGTTGAGATCAGTTTCGCACTGCGAAGATCCATCATGCTTCCCTCCAGTTCATTGTAGCTGACGTTCAGATAGACCAGTTTCAGATTCACCGTGGACGTTGGAACTTGTCCAGAGAACATATTATTACTATCTTCATCAGACATCGTTCATTTCACGTGAAACATCTCACCTGACGTCAAAGTACTGCAGAGAAGTACCAATATCGGATAGCCAACCGAGTGAACCGACAAACAGATTGTCATGTAGATCGACCACATTCGGATCGGATAATATAGGAGGTACCTCCCCTTGCAGTAGATTGTTTGACAGATCTATCACCGATAGAGATCTGAGGGCTCCCACTTCCTTCGGTATCGGACCGCTCAGCAAATTCCTCGTCAGATTCAAACTGGAGAGGTGCGACAGTTGTCCGAAGACTGAAGGAATCTGATGATGTCAGATCTGTCGCATCTACAGATCGAATCCTCACCGGTCCGGATAAATTGTTGTTCGACAGATCGATGCTCTGTAGCAGGGTACAATTAGCCAGGGAGGGATCGATATTCCCGCTCAAAAGATTACCGCTAGCCGAGAAGAATTGGAGAATCGGGGGGAAAGCGGTGGGAAGATTGCCGGTGAAGTTGTTGTGGGATAAATCCAGTTGAGTCATGAGAGGATTGGTCAACACGAACCCGATGCCACCGGAGAACTGATTATAGGAGCTGTCGACATGTCAGGAGCGTCGACGTGAACGAGTGTCACTCACATATTGAGATACGTAAGTCCCAAAAGAGAAGAGATGATGGTGGGGAGCAATCCGTTGAGGGAGTTATCTGCATCGATTGAGACGTCTCGTATGATATCCTCACTCTCACCTGAGACATCCAAATGATTGATGTACAACAATCCAGTGCTCCAATAGGCCAAACCGTATCCACTGAGTTGATTGCTACGTAGATTGATGTACTACATCGATCAGTACCCACGGTCTTTTCATCTCACCTGAATATTGATGAGACCGAGTGCATCCGGTAACGGACCAGTCAAATGATTGTACGAATGTCATCGTGAGATGAAATCTCGTGGAAATCTTCTCACTAGATCTAATGTGATCAGACTGTATGTGTTATCGTATGCATCTTTTGGTATGTAAGAGAAGGAATTATTAGACGCAAATATCTCCAATATATAAGGAGAGTAACCAGGTGCTGCACCTGCCCTGTCGTCAGTGATGACGCCATTTAACGTCATCACCCGTGAAGAAATTGTATGCGATGCTCAAGGTCTGGAGCGATTGGATGCCCATGAGAGATTGGGGTAGATCCCCTCCCATCTGATTCGATGTCAAGATAATCGTGTTGATCTGTCCCAAATTGGCCACATCCTCCGTTAAACCGCCAGTGAAACCATTGTAAGACAGATCGAGATTTTCCAAGACAGACATGGTCAGGATCATATCTATGTCTCCCTGCAGATAGTTCGATCCCAGATTGAGATAGATCATCTGGGTCAAGTTGGAGAAGGTGGTGGGAATCGGACCCAATAGATTGTTGTAGCTGAGATCCAGATCTGCATGGAGTGAGATGAGTGGAAGTCTCGCGCTTCTCACGAGTGAAGGTGACGATGTTTCCCAGACAATCAGGTATGACCGATTCTGCAAAGTTGATGGATATGTCAAAGTGGTACAGTTGCGGGTAATTGCACAGGAAAGAGGGGACTTCACCGGAGAAGTAATTCTGGCTGAGGTCGATGTATTGGATGTTGGGTGGAAATTCTGGAATCAATCCAGAGAAGAAATTGGTTGTCCGTAAAGACGTCAGAAAGACTCACGAGACGTCGTTTCACTCACCACTTCAAAGTACTGCACGAGGTCATTACTTCATCGTTACGATCTATGACTTCACCTGCAAACCGGATAATTTGGTAATATTCGAGGAAATCTCTCCCGAGAAGGAATTCGATCCCATGACAATCTGCTGCAGCTGAGGTCCTATGTCGAAGAAAATTTCCGGGAATGTTCCCGTCAGTTGATTAGTCTTTAGACCGATGTACTGCAGCGAATTTCCCCAGAAAAGTGGTAGACTTCCAGACAGAAGGTTCCCAGAGAGATCCAAATGCTGGAGCTGCTGCAAATGAACGATGTGATGACGAATCGATACGTCACCACGTTTGATTGAGTGAGGGAAGAGAGTACGGGACCTTCAAAATTGTTGTACGACAGACTGATGTACTCTAGGGATGAGAAATCACCCAGGAAATCTGGAAGGGAACCTATGTGGCATCACGATATGTCCCACCGATCTACAACTTACCTTTCATGAGATTGTGTCCCAAATCCAGATATCGAATGGAAGAGAGATCGCTGAGAGGAAGGAGAGAGCCAGTAAGAGAACAACGAAAGGCATCTAAGGTCAGTAGTCCACTGCAAAATGTCATCAAAAATCTGGCTGGTGACGACTCACATATTAGAGGCGAGGCTGGTGAGAGAACCCCGAACGTAGGTCTGGGATATGTTCAGGTAAGTCAGATTCTGTACAGCGGAAAACATGGGTAGACTTCCGCTCAGCCGATTGAGAGATACATCAAGGGACCTGGGTGGGTCAGTGATACGTCATCTTACGTCATCGCATTTCCCCGACCTTAAATTGGTGAGATATTGGAGACCATCCATGAAGCCGTACAGACTGCAGTTGGACACGTGAAGTTCTTGCAAATTGCTGCAACTAAAGAATGTCGACAATGGCAGACGCAACCGATTCGAATCCAAGTAGAGCGAGGGAAGACTCTCGTTGTAGATGGGACCGAGGCTGGTGATGGAGTTGTGAGATAGCTTGAGTGTTCTGTGGGAGATCAGGAGATGTGCTTCGAACGTCGTCATCTCACCGGAGATGAAGTAGACTGGTCAGATCGATCACCGATCCAGACAGGTGATTGAATGAGCAATCGAGCGTCTGTAGCCCAGAGAATCTGTCACATCATCAGACGTTTGGATGATGATGTTCGAACCTCAGGAGTTGAGAAGAAACGTTTCCGCTGATCGCATTAGATGACAAATTCAACGATTGCAGCGAAGAGGGAAGGAGAGCGGAGAACGAATCCATTGTCCCATTCAGCTCATTTCCAGCTGATCGGATTCAGAAGATGGAAAAGATGCCTCATTTCTCACCCCCGTCAAAAGATGTGAGGTTGACGCTCTGGCTGAGATTCGGTATAAGCCCATAAAATTGATTGAAAGACACATTTAGATAGGTGAGACCGAGCAGCATGGACAAGCCATCTGGCAGCCTTCCACTCAGATCATTGAGTGACACATCCAGAGAGGTCAAATTGGAGAAATGAGACGTCCATGATCCGTCGAAAGTGCCGTTCAAATTATTGTTGGAGAGCGATAATGAAGAGATGTAGGCCCCTTGGCACGTGACGCCAAAATACTTACACGAATCTGAGCCTTGGCTGATCCATCCGGTATTATTCTTCCATGTTGCACCTGCCCGAAGGTCAATAATGCAACGTCCATCGGATCACCTCCTGATAGGTTGAAGAGGTTTTGGAGTGCCCTGATCACTGCGGTATCCGTGCCCAGCTGACTGAGAACTAATAGAGGGAAGAAGAGGAAGAGGAGGGTTCGCATCTTCGAGCGTGGTGGTTGTGAACCTCGCCCGAACGCCTAACCGCCGTCAGTCCAGCGAGATGACGCGAGTAAGTAGCTGCCGGATAATTGTCTCAACGGACCAGGGAGTGATACCACGAGCAAATGATCGCGGTATGTTTCAACGGAACGAAACTTTGTTCCGGTGTACGGCTGGGGTGTTCACGGAAGGGTGAGATTGTTGATAGTTGCTTCTTTATTCTTCTTGATGTTCTTCGTGCACGGTGCGTCGCGATTCGAGGTGGAGGCTGCAAGGATGTTGGTTGATGTGAAGAAAAGATGGTAAGTCTGAAGAGTTTCAATCGGGCGGGAAGGAAGCACACTGATGGCAGGATGGAAAATGGTTACCTAGTAGCTATATATAGATTATCGGTATCATCTACATCGATTCACTTTGTAATTCGTCTAATAAGACGAATGCGCGCCTGGCCAAGCTGCCCTCCTCTACAGTGTTGCTCGCGTTGTCCTGTTCATTATGCCACCATCGATCATGTGTTTTGTGACCACTGACCGTCTTCGCTTTCTCTGTTGCCCGGAGACATAAGAAAGAAAGGAGAGACACATTTGAATACACCGTGAGAGACCCTCTAGACGCCAGATGGTGAGAGGCAGACGTGACAGAGCCTCAAGCGAGGAAGAATAAGGTGCAGCACAGCCGAAACGGAAACACCGGCTCACGTAATAAAGAAAAACGTGCCGAAAGACTCATCGACCTGAACGATGAAGGCACCTCTGAGAAGATGTATCGTCTGTGCCGCTGAAGAGTGGATGTGCGTTGAAGAAAGAAAGAACGAGTAAAAAGACAAGAAAGAAAAGGTGTCGGAGAGCGAGACCGATGTCAGTCTTCTGAGAAGGGTGACCCGAATTGTTTGCGGAGGAATCATTTCAGCAGGTCCGCTGTCCTCTAGAGAGCATCGGCTGCATCGTTTTTAGACGGAGCCGATAGAAGGAAGAGGCGGATACTTTCGAGGTGAGGGAGAGGACCACGATGAACATGAGATATAGAGTGGCGGGAGGGGTGATGATGTATCTTCTGTTGGAATACAGGGACGAGATGAAAGGCACTCATAGACCGAGAGGACTTGGGTGTATCTTTTTCATGCTCGGAGATGAGATTGTTTGCCAACCCCTCCCTCCCTCTCGGATTAGAACCTTTTAGAGATAAGATTGAAGTGATTATAACACAGATCTTGAGAGAGGTATCGATACCTTCTTTATAGACCATGATGTCCCGCAACCGCGACGATACGATAAATTCATATCGTTACTCGATCTCCACACTCTTCCGTATTGTTCACGATCAAGACGCCGAGAAGGGAGATGCTTTGGAAGTTAGTGAGTGGAATCTCTTCTCGTATTGTATCTTAGGTTATATCATCTTCCACACCCGTCCGACCATTGTCTATCTATCCATATCAGACGTATCATAACCTTTTTACAGGAAAGAAGGAGCTCGGAGAGGTCAAAAAAGAGATTGCATTAGGAAGTAAGAGGAACTTCAATATCGAAAAAGATGTCAGCATCTTAGACCAGAAGATCGCCCTCCTCATCAAGAATCGTATTACCCTAGAGGTAGCCATCCCATCTCATAATCGAGACTGAATCATGCTCTCAGGAAGTCATGGCGTCTTCTGGTGACATCAACACCCTCTTACTGCAGAGAACGACGACCATCAAAGACAAGAAAGAGAGAGAGGTGAAATGCATGCAGCCTCCCCTCCATCTGACGTTCAAAGTACTACGGTCAACTCTTCTACCTCTTGTTCAGAGAGACGAGCTACGTCGCCACTCTGGCCAGATTGGTCAAATTGGGAGAGATCGATAACTTGCTTCAGACAGTCATGTTCACACTCTACGGAAACCAATACGATGAGCAGGAAGAACATCTCCTCCTCTCCCTCTTCCAGGTATCTCGTCCTCCCACCTTCTCATCTTTTTCTCATCATCACATCCCCGTCTGAAGCATCACAGAAAGTCTTGCAAGAGGAAATCGCAGAAGCCACGAGCATCAACACCCTCATGAGAGCCAACACCGCACTCACTCGCATGATGACCACCTACACCAGGTGATCATCGATACTCCACCCTCCTTCCTGACGACAACGTTAGACGTGGACCCGGCCAGACTTACCTGAAGAACACGTTAACCGGATCTCTCAACAAGATCCTCAGCAATCCAGATTTATCCCTGGAAATCAATCCCGCCAAAGTGTACGAGGCGTACATCTTAGATTACGAAACGAGAACCGGTCAGACTTGTCCTCTGCCGAAGAAAGTGGACCCAGATCAAGCCGCAGCCACACCCGAGATCAGAGCCATCGTCGACGCCAGTGAGTGAAAAAGGCGGGAAAGATGGAGCTGACGTGGGAAGGGGTCGTACAGTTGGACCAGTTGGCTCATCAGTTCATCACGGCTCTCATCGCTTCCACTTCAACCGTGCCTTACGGAATCCGCTGGATCTGCAAACAGATCCGCGCCTTGGCCAGGGTGAATCTACAACGTTGTAGACGGCCGTCTGACGTTCTCAGGCGAAATTCCCCAAGTCAGAGAGGGAGCAGATCGTGTCTCTCATCGGAGGATTCTATCTCCTTCGTTTCGTGAATCCCGCTGTGGTGACTCCACAGGCATTCATGATCGTAGATACGAAATTATCCGCAAATTCTCGCAGAAATCTGACCCTGGTGAGTCCATCTACAACGTTGTAGACGGCTGACGAGTCGACCAGTTGGCGAAGATCTTGCAAAATCTGGCGAACAACACTCAGATGGGAGGATTGAAGGAGGCATACATGGCTCCCCTCAACAACTTTTTGACGAAAATTCGACCAAAGTTCAACGAATTTTTGGAGGAGCTGACCAAGGTGGACGATCTGGACGACCACTTACACGTGAGATCGATTGGGTTTTCATTCGATTGAGACGTTGTAGATGGATCGATACCTCAGAATGGCCAAAGTGGGTGACACTTCGATCCACATCACGTTCAATGAGATGTATTCCTTACACGCTCTATTATTGGAGCACCAAGACATCCTGGTGAGTCATCTACATCGTTGTAGACGGTCGATCTGACCACGAAAAGAGCAAGAAGGGAGGAGACAACAGTCTGAAGATCATTCTGGCCGAATTGGGTCCGGCACCCGCTCAGATCGCACGTAAAGACAATTCCAACGTAGATCTCCTCCTCCTCCCACCGCGCGGAAATTCCCGAGAATGTGAGGTCTTCCCGGGAAATGTCCACGTCTGACCCCCACAGCCATCGACAATAGAGAGTCTAAGCCCCAGCAGACTTATTCTGAGACAAAGAGCCTCCTCTTCTACATCATCAAGAGCCTGCCCAGATTGGAGAACAACAACGAGATCGCAGAGATCAACGTTGTCTTGGACATGGCAGAAGCGGTGACGAACTCGTTGTAGATGGAGGACTGAAGAGACGCAGCAAGCGAATAGCACGAAAGACGGAAAGCTGATGGACCGCATCAAGAAGGTTCGAAACAACTGCAAGCTGTTGGTTCAGTGTGGCCTCTTGTCAGAATCCGACAAGTTCAACAAGATCAGAAAGGATCTCGTGGAGGTCCGTTTTATTTCCTATTATTTCCTTTTATTCTTCGAATTGACCTGTGTAGGAAATTGTCAACTACGAAGCACAGATCAGAAAGACAACGGAGGACATCATCAAGCTGAAGAACGTCCGAAAGACGATCGATGACCACCACAAATTTTTGACGCAGCAGTACGACACGTACAAGCAGTACCTCAACAACGTGAGAGAGAACACGACGGGACCTTCCAAGAGCACGAAATCGGCCAGCTCGAAGAGCGACAAGAAGAAGACGGCTGTGGTCAAATTTTCACATGTGAAGCTGCAGCAAGACGGTGTCATCATCGAGTCGGAGGTCCCCGAGGAGAGGTCGGTTAAGAGGATGATGAGATCGATGACTGAGATGGCACAGACGTAACAATATTTTCTTCCAGTTTCAGAGCCTGGGACAAGGAAACTTCACGGTGACGGTGCTCTACAAGAGTCGAGCCATCAGCGAGATGTCCATGGTGTTGGATGACCTCTTGGAGAAGCAACACAACAACCACTTTGAACTGGAGATCGAGTTCATCAAGCTCAACGTCAATCTGCTCGTCTTCCTCATCAACAAGCACTTCAACTCATAAACTGTCTGTCTTTCTATCCATTCATTTCTCTCTTCTTTACAGGATGGTGATGTGATGGGTTTGTGTCTGAGCGATGAACTCTCGTTCACTCACAGGGCTAAACCGTCTGCCTCCCACACTGCAATCGTTTAGTATCACATTTCAACGCAATCCCATTTACGATGTGAAATGTGAGAGAGGATCTCGAGTTAAACGAGAAGAAGATGTCACCGAATGGATCCTCACCTTCCGCAATGACGCTGATGAGCTCGGGTAGTGGTACTCTCTGAGACAATTTACCATCTTTGTCTGTGGCCAATAATTCTTCATACAGGGCATCCGGATTGATATGCACCTCTTGTTTCGGTATCGTCGGGGCCATCTTCGTCTTTGTCCATTGTGAACGGATGGCCAGCCAATTCTGAAGGCCTGTCGATGAGTCACGACTGTATCTATCGTTCATATCACCTTCGTGCTTGAATTCCGTTGCCGGTGTCTTCCCCTCCATCTGATGATGTGATGATCGGCAAACAAATCCAAATTAAATCTTTTATTTCTAAATAGGACAAAAAGAATCGGCAAAAATGTCACGACAGCTACACCTGTGTTCAGAATGGTGACACGTCAAAAGTAACAAAGGGATCTTTAGACGAGGGGTGGACTTGAGAATGTAGCCCATGCCCCAGCTCCCATCATTCAGGCTATGGTCAGGGTCTCACAGCCTCCCCAGCCTCAAAGCTGACCCAGTTGCGTTAGAAGCGGAAGCCGGTGCTCCTATATCAATTCTCGTCGACGAGAATTTGTCGCATCCTGGGGTCCATTCATTGAACTGTGTCTGTAACCTCAGAGACATAGACCTGCGGAACTAATCGTACTGACGCCTGGGCGGCATTTCTCAGCAGCTACTGAGCATTTTCTCGTTATTCTGGCAGGGGGTCACAAAAGATCTCTTTATCATAGATCGGGCCACGCCAGAGTTGGAATTATCGGTTCGAAAGGGGCCCGGCGTCTGGCAGGCCCTCGCAAGAGAGGGTCCACAATCTGGCAGCTAGGCCGAGACCTTGTCTGCAGAGAGAATAGAGAAAAATCAGACCGAGCCAGAACGAAACGAAGCAAGCACAGACCAACAGAATGCCCCCCCCAGAGCTCATCGATTTTTCCTTGTGGCAGAGACCCACCACGAAGAGGAAGCAGATGGACAGCGAGATAGTCAAGATGCTGACTCAGATCCAACCAGACGTGAGTGTTCAGATCACGTGAATACGAGCTGATGGAACGTAGAGAATCATTTATCTGAAGAAGAAATTGAAGAAGGGATCAAGACAACCGTACTCTGCACAATTGCAGTCACTTCCAGCAGACCACCCCATGGCTGAGTTGACTCTGAGAGAACCATTGGCTAAGCGACAGCAAACCTCTGTTGAGTCACAGCCACCCACCATGTGCTACCAGCACTCCGCGATGAAGGCCGCAGAGAGTCAGAGCGCCAGAATATCGATACAGAATCTGCTCTGTTGATCACGGAGGCACAGCTGAAACCAGCACAGTTTTGAGAGAGATCTAAATACACGAGGCATCATGACGGGGTTTTTATATTCGTTTGTGTTTCTTGCCCCTGCTCGAGAAATGCGAACGCCTTGAGTTAAGGTCACCGCGCCTTTTATGGAATATTAAATTGTCACACAAGTCTTCCCCTCGTCTCCCGGTGGGATCTTAAATGTTGTGGAACTTGAACAGCATGAGGCAGGATGACTAAACGGCTTCGCTCCTTCGCTTATCTACAAAGACCAGAAGCATGATAAAATTTCACATTTATTCATATTCTCTTAGACTCTCACTCTAGATCGCTCGCGCGATCACATCCTCATCGATCTTTTTCATCGACAGCAAAATTCAACACAACGTCTACGAGCTCGTTCTCATAGGTGCCAGTCTGAGCGACTCCATATTCTCTCCCTCCTTCGCAGGCCCTGCCTCCTCCATCTTCTCCTTCACCACCGCAGCGCTCGTCCTGCACGGAGTCAGCCACATCATCATCATCATCATCATCAACTCACGCGACCGGTGAGTGAGGGACTTGTCCCGGCTGTGGTTTCAGCACGTGCTGCATGCTGCCTCCGATAGAGGCAGACATTGGAATGGGGGAGAAGGCAGACGCTCCCGACACGGGGGAAGGACTGAGGGGGAGGGGTGAAGGTGTCATGCCGAGTCGAAGCGTAAGAGGTGATGGTGACATGCAGTGACTCAGGTGAGGATTCATCGATAGAGAGGAGCCCATCAAGAAGGGTGCCGGCGACATAGAGTAGGGGAGAGGTGATGGTGATGTCAATGGCAGAGGTGATGGGGCTGGAATGACGGGTGGAGGAGAAGGTGACAGAGAGGGAGAAGAGTGCGAATCGGACATGGAGTGAGATTCTGTAAGAGATGGAATCTCATGCTTCGGAGATGTCCTGGTGATACGTCAATGTCGATGTGGAATGAGGTGATGACCCACATCAAAGGGGCTCTGGCAGTGACTATGGGTGAAGCGCCCGGACTGCTGCTACTGCTGGGCGAGTTGCTCGGTGAAGAACGATATGTGAAGGCAGAGCCAGCTGATGGCGTGTAGCCGATTGTAGGAGAGGACGTGGCAGGTGTGAAGGGTCTGAAGGAAGATGAGAAAGAGGAGATGACAAACGTACGGTGGATACCCAGAAGCTCCATTCGGTGTGGATGAGCCCGGTGAGCTTTTCCCACTTTTCAATTTGATTCTACCTTGTCGGAGGTTCTGCTCTACAAATGATGTTAATGGAGACAATGGCCGTCTACGGGATATCACCTCTGCTCTGACACCTCTTCGAGCAATAAATACTTCTCGGTTTCCCTTGTTGCCCTCCCATATTGTTGCACTCTCTATTCCTGCATTTTCGAGTGTTCATTTTAGAATCCATGTTCGGCGATTCGAGCTCTTTATGCAGCCGAATGGATACACCCAACGACCCCTGGACGACTGTTATCTTCTCGCGGCCCTCCACGGCTGTTTCCTATATCAGTCCGATTGTTCTTTCCACCATACTCACGTGCTACTTGCCACTTGTTCTCTAATGGACCATCAGGATATGCAGCTCTCGCGAGGAAGTCTAGAGGTGATGTCCTCCCCGTGGCGGCTACATCACATCAGAATCACGGAGGATCTGCAGCGGAAGACATTCACCTATACCCAGGAGGTCATCCACGTTTGAAAAACGGCTCATCTGATCAAGACTGCGTGTCGTTGGCGATGAATGAATGGGTTCCTTGGTATTTTTTTCATAGGGCCACGGAAACATACTTGAGGTTCGCTCCTTATCGCCCATTTTCCTTCTCTTGTACGACCTGGCCCTCGATAGCTCCAGGGGGACGTCATCATAGGCCACTGCTTTTGCTCTCGTTCTCTCAACCCACCTCATATCCACGACTTTTCTTTCATTTTTAGAATCTTCTTCACCGTGATAGAGGCCGTTGGCGGTGGTAACCAGCCTGGCCCGCGGGCGGTGGGCCTATGATCCTCCAACAATTTCATTCGACTGAAAAATATGCTCCATCCATGCAATTATCTTGTCGCCCAAGGAGTGTACGTCCCTATGGACTACGAGTGTTCGAATTGTACGATATAATATCCGCTTTCGTGGAGGATGTTCATCTCGTATCACTCTCTCTTACATCGTCGCATTTACCTGTTCTTGTGGGCCTGTACAAGGCCCAAGCGCTGTCCCAACAGGAGTTCCCTACAACAAGCGCCTGACCCTCCATCGGTTTCTCGTACCCGCGGACGATGCATCAATGGAATCCATTGGGTCCAGCTCTGTGGACCATCGTCACGTGAGAGACCTCTGTGGTTTGGCAGCAGGGAAGGATAAATGGATAAATCGAGAGTTTTTCCGGTCGACCGGGTTGCTGGGGAACATCTACAAACTTGACCAACATCTTCAAGATGAGGATGTTGAAGAACCTCATTGTAAGGATCTTTCGGTATCTGTTTGTATACTGTTCTATCGCCATCGACCTGTGGGACATCTATGTGCATTCTATCTTGAGCATCTTCCTGTTCGTTAGACCTCTTCCCTACATTAAGACGGAGAGGTCGGCGATATTGATCACTGGTGTATCTTCTGGTATTGGAAGGTGAGATATATTCACACGACACCATGGAGTAACATTTCTACCGCAGATATCTTGCACACCAGTTTGCATATAGAGGATATACTGTATTTGGCACCGTTCGAAATGCTAAGGACGCTCAAAAGTTTGAATCAGACATATCTGATCTGAAGACCAAGGGTGGAAAAGCATACGGTGAGGAGATGTTACATCCAATCTGATGCAACCAACAGGACACTTACACGCAGTCGTGATGGACGTCACAGATAAGGAACAGTGCAGAGCCGCCGTGAACTCCATCGAAGCGAGACTCAAGAGAGACGGTGAGAAGAACCTCACTCCATCTTCTCATCCTCCATCAGATCTCCATCTCCACGCTCTCATCAACAACGCCGGATTCTTCGCCGATGTCCCCATCGCCCTCTCGACCGATGAGTTCAAAGAGAAGATGATGGATATCAACTTCCACGGCCCAGCCAGACTCGTTCAGCTCTTCCTCCCCCTCTTAACGAAAGTGAAGGGAAGCCGAATCGTCAACATTGGCTCAGTGGCTTCGTTTGTATCAGGTGAAGCTAATCTTATTGTCGATTGGTTCACTGAATGGATCAGGACCACTCTTGGGAGTGTACGGAGCCTCGAAGGCAGCTCTGAGATCTTATTCGGAGGCGCTAAATATAGAGTACGCCAAGCTGGGTGTCAGCGTGTCGCACATCAACACTGGATCCATCGACACCCGCATGATGAACCAGTGGAAGGATCGTAAACCTTTATCCCAGAGCCCGTACACAAACGTCGACGAGAACGATTCGGACACCCCGCTGTACAAGGTGAAGACTTGTTCTGAAGTTCAACTGAAGATGTCACAGGACATGCAGCAGCTGACGGATCAGGCGAGGGACATGGTGGAATACAGCAGTGGACTGCTGTACCAATCTGAACAGGCGAGTTGTAGACGAGTGGAGAGGAGGCTGAAGGTGTGTAGGTGGTTTTCTTTCCAGTGAAACATGCAGTGGAGGGCAGTTGGCCCCTCCCTCATTATTACGCCGGCTTCGACTCGAAGATATTGAGGACTCTGTGTTCCATCATGCCGGACAACTTGAGAGTGACCCTCACGGGAAGACAACACAAGTGATAGACATAAAAGACTGTCTGAATCATCACGTTCGTCAACGACATGCATCTGTGATCTATGCAAGCTCTATGTTTGATATGAAGAGACCATTTGACAGGATTACATCTTGTGCCCAATTCATGATGAGTGGGCGTTGTAGATGCCGTCATATTCAAGCGAGAACTCGCAGTCAATTTCCTCCGAGAAAGATCACACACGCATCACATGATGATGGAGGAAATCATGCAACAGGACGCCACAAATATGGAGACGCAAACCATACAGAGCATCGCCCCAGACAAAGCGGAATGGCAGGTATGATATGAGCATCGGGTGTGGTATTTTAAACGCTACAGTTGTCTCCTATCGTGCTTCACCAAGGCCAGTGGATAAGAACGAAACCGCAGTTGGTGGAGTCGGCAGGTAGATTAAATGGGCGGCACAATAATGCGATTTTAGAATCGACCGATAGCTCCGAGTTGACTTTGGAGAGGCCGAGAACAGCCAGATGGAGCACATCTGATATCACATGTTCTCTCCCCATCTTATCACCTCTCAACTCACCAGTGAGTCTCATCCGGAAGATCCACATCGATTCACGATCTACGTGACTGATCCATTCGACAGAGAATCATTCGCCCACCGGGATCACCTCTCCGACAGCCACCCAGTCGATTGATGCTGGGAAGATATCGAGCCATGATAACAGACACATCGGTCAAGGCCATCTGCGCTCCACCTTCATCGACCACGAAACTGAGTGGAGGCGTAAAGAAGAAGGTGGGCTCATCTTGACCATCCACCACTGAATGCATCACCCAGAACAAGACGTGGAAAATGGAAGAGATTGCCAATCGCCTGTGTGGGTTAACGCTGGAGGGGAAGAAGAACAAGAGCAGCTCATTCGAAGACATGAGAAGTCTCGGCAACGAATTAAGACGAATGGCCCAGGTGGCATTTGCAGAAGACTCAGACTTGGATCTCTTGTGAGTTTGGAAGATGCACATGATGATGCTGATTCGACGCAAGGGCATCTCAGATGGGAATCGTGTGGGTCAACAAACCAAAACACAACCAGAGAGTTGCAAAAGAAGAAGAGATGGATTCAGACGGAGAGTGATAGAGAGGGTTCTCTCTGTCATATGAAGACCTCAGAGCTATCCCCTGTACAGACGCATAAATGGGTTTCTACTCCATGCACATTGCATCGTGTGGACGTGATGTTGGTCTTTACGTGTGTCTGGTTGTCTTTAAGGCCGCGTCACGATTCACCCCCACTGGTTTTATTGTGCGGAAGTTTCACGGAATCTCGCATCACAAAAGGGGAAGCGGCATCTTGTGATTACCCATCTGATCTCATTCTCTATATACCACACGAGTCATGACACCGCAGCTGCTCGTCATCTTCTTGCTCTTTCCCATAGCACTATCGAGCTGGTCCGATTGCAAGTATGTTGCACCGAATGGTGACATCTTCGATCTATCTGCTCTTCAAGCGGAGAACGACACAAAATGGGGACCTGGTTATGTCACTGGGGAAGTTGATACATCGCAAAGGGAAGAGTGGTACTTTAGCATCTGCCGCTCGCTCAAATATATTCCACCGGGATGTTCTAGCGATGCAACGATCTGTCGTTTGTACGGTGAAAAGGGCCATCTCAATCAATCAGAGGTCATGCTCTATAACAATGACACTATTGTACACTTCACAAACGGTGAGAGACCTTTCATCGCTAGACATTGAATCCTCACAGCCACCGGTGATGACGCGTTCAAGTTGTCCGTAGTGCAGAGCTTTGGAGCTCCTGATGGAGGTCCAAAAACACTTCGAGTCGATTTCCACTGCAGCGGACAGGAGCTCATCGAGATCGCCAAGAGGCCCGCCGTAGACTATCTGTATACTGTCTCTTGGTTCTCTGATTCTCTATGTTCACAACCACACCGTATCAGCAAGATAGAACTCATCTACAATACTCTGGGGGCCGGTGCCATCATCGCCATCATGTGAGCTTATGCATTCGCTTGTGAGCAAGCGTTCATTTCTCTCAGATTGGCTGTACTCATCATCTGCTTCTTCATCACTGGCATCATCGTAAACATAACGATACTCAAGAAGAGAGGCATACACATCATACCTCTCGCCGCCTCCATCAGGGTGAAGATCATCTCATACATTCACATGACGTGCTTCATACAACATGATATCGTCACCACTTCCTGTATCATCTCTCACCATCTCCAATCCCATCACCCTCTAATCGTCATCATCACCATCATCACATCATAGATATTCTCACACACGCTGCAGGATGTCATCTCAGCCGCCAGAAACAAGAAGAACGGAGTCGACGACACCGGCCTGACCTACGCAGAGATGGAATGATAAAACAACATCGATTTATCTCCATCCCTACATCTTTGACGCGGGGAGGTTTCTCAATGCCTGTCTGACTCCCAAGTCCATGAGAACTTCTTCTGATCCTCCCAAGATGGCGTCAAACTTGACCGTTCTCGCAAAGTTCTCCACCTTCGAGCCCATTCCGGTCTGTCCTCCGTCATCAACTGATGTCCACCTCATCGTCTCTCACCTTTGTGATTCCTCTTCCTCCAAGAATCTGCACGGCTTGATCTGCGATAAAGTGGCTGGCTCGGGTGGCGCTGGCCTTCAACAGACCGATCTGACCAGCGAGGTACTTGCTCTGCTGCTTGTAGTTCATCTTTGTCATCTGGTAGGTGACGTTCTCGAGCCAAGCCTGGTGGGACTCGCAGAGTGAGATCATGGCGGCCAGCTTGTTACGGATAACGGCCTGGCTGACGAGTGGCTTACCAAAGACCTTTTCTATTCAGTCGAGTCCTCTCTCTCTCCTCACCTTTCTCTGTACGGCCCACTTGATGCACTCTTCCACGATGGTTCTCGCACCTCGAACGGCGGCAGTGACCATGACCCATCTCTCGTGGTTGAAGTTGCTGAGAATGACCTGCAGACCCTTGTTCTCCTCTCCCAAGAGGTTCTCCACGGGTACCTGTCATCCCATCGGTGTGACGTCATCACTCTACACTCCACCTTGACGTCCTCGAAGATGATGTAGGCGGTACCAGCGGTGGGGGAGTAAGAGGTCTTGATGGGCTTGGTCTCCACACCATCTCCTCTCTCGATGAGGAGCATGGATAGACCGGCGTCGGTTCTGACTCCAGTGGAGAAGTAGTCGGAGAAGGTTCCGTTGGTGATCCACTTCTTCGTGCCGTTGACGATGTAGAACTTTCCACACTCGGATTTGGTGGCAGTGCATCTCAATCCTACGAAGACTTAATCTTTCTTCGAAGGAAAACAATAAACGTGAGAATAAATGTGAGAATAAAAGAGGTAAAAGACGCACCGGCGACATCAGAGCCAGCGAAAGCTTCGGAGATGGCGAGGGAGATGAATTTCTTTCCAGAGAAGACTTCGTTGCAGATCTTCTCTTTCAGCTCGGGGCGGGCAAAGTTGAGTACGGGGGGTAGACCGATGACCATTCCTCCCAAGAAACCATCCTGGAAACCTCGAGTGCTCATGCGGCACAGCTCTTGGTTGATGATCAACTCGTGGAAGTAGTCAAAATCTTCTCCCTTCAATCCAGTGGGGAGAACCTGATCGATAGTTCACACGAGATAAAGGTGAATCACATATAGATGATGATGCGACATGTGTCCTCGAAGGTGAGTGACTCACTTGGCCGTGGAGGTGCTTTCCAGGTCCAAGTCTCATGCGATGGAGGTTGATGTCGGTGATCTTCTTCATGCACTCATCGCTGATCCTCTTTCCGTCTTCCTCTCGAGCACGTGCCTCTGGAATGATCTATAGAAATGTCACTGGGCTGCAGCTGTCAAGTCTACACGCCTCCTTGTCACAGAACTCTCTGAACCACTTCTGGAACTTGCGGTGTCCCTCGTTGTAGTACGGAGAAGAGTAAGCGGGTGTCAACCAAGTGGGTTCAGCGTAAGGTACCTAGGATCGGATCAGAAAATGCAAGTGTGGAGGTTGGATCGATGACGGTTGAAATGAGAGGAGATTTACATCGGAGAGAGCTCCTGGGACGAAGGGTCTGACGGTTGGCTTGTGGCCCTCGATGTGTCCGATGGCGTATCTCTTGTACTTGTCTAATACTTCGTGTCTGTGGAGCTGATAAAAGACCTCGGTAGAGTCCTACATTGCGTGAGATGAGGAGAAGAAGCTGCAGGTCTTCACCTTTCCTGCGACATCCTCATCATACAGAACGACACCACCTCCGGGATGTAACTCGGCAAAGTTGGAGAGGTCATAGACAGTTCCGTCGACGATGATCCAAAGATCGTCCTTCTTGTTGTGCTGATGATGTAAATGAGTGAGAGAGGGGGAGAGGCTCCCGTGAAGGGGCTCACCTTGGCGACTTCTTCTACGGTGAAGGTGCGGAGTTCTGGCATGGTCTCTGTCTGTAGACTGGGTTTGAAAATGGAAGGGAGAGCTGGCTTTCCCTTCCGCTTACAAATGCAACTACAACGAGTCAGTTTCTGCCGTCTTCACAAATTAGCCGATGGATGAGATCATTGAACGATGGAACACATACAAAGCCAATTATCGTCGTTTCCTCTATTGATGAGAAGAACTGAACATCAGGGAAGGTTTCTCGTCTCCACCAGGGATATCAAGATCGATGAAGCTGTCTTCAGAGGACTTGCCATCGGTGTATCGATTTCAGACACATACAAGAGACATATATGTGCCACCTGCTTCTTTCACGGAAAAGAATGGATAGATGATGGCAGTGATGTCTCTGATGAAGAGGCAGGCATCTTCGATATTGAGAAGGTGAGACGCCTCCACCGATCTTCTCTAACAGGCAAAAAAGCTTTCTGTTTCATCAGATGCACAATTACCATATCATTGCAAGGATTGCCAGCAAGTCTATTACTGTTCCATCAAATGTGCCGAAGGGAACATCTCCCAGAATGACATCACTCAACAGGTGCGATCGTACATCATTATAGCAGCTACCAACGAAGTCGACAGTCACAAGACTTCCGAGCCGTAAGAGGAGATCACTGGAAAGTCACCAGAGCGAGACCAACCACATCTCACGGCAGACACTGTCACCTCTATCAGAGGCTCTCCCAAATTCACCTGGAGACCGAATCGGCCACCTTCACTCGTCTCTTGATCCAAATACTGTCCACAAGAGAAACCAAACACACATCAGATCAGCAGATGGTGATACCCACCTTTGATGATGTGATGCATCTCGTATCGACGAGAGAACATTGGAAGCAAGAAGATAAAGACACGTGGAAGAATGTGATCGATTTCATCCGGGAGAGTCACACAGATCTGCATGAGGTGATACATCGTTCAAAACAGAAGTGAATGGTGCAGGGAGAGAAAGAGGAGGAGTGGGTGGCAGATATGGTATCTAGAGTGGCATCCAACTGCTTCAGAACGTGGACTCCTGATGAGTCGAAATGTTATGGAAGAGGTGGTGACCTCATCTTCATCAACACCTGACGATGACCAAGCTCTCTTTCCTCTGGCGAGTTACTTCAATCATTCGTGTGAACCCAACTGCTTCGTGAGCTCCTCTGCCGACGTCATCGAGATCATCACACTGCGAGATGTGAGTTGTTTAGGAATACATTGAGATGTGACACATACAGGTGAGCGAGGGAGAAGAATTAACGTTTCGTTACATCGACGTAAATCAGACGAGAGATAAGAGGAGGCAACAACTTTGGGACAGCTATCAGTTCATGTGCGCATGCAGCAGGTGTGCCTCATGAAGGAGATGACAACTTACCTCCATCAGATGTGAGCGAGAGAAGAACGAGACCACATGAAAATCGAATCCACAACATCCGAGGAGGTTAAAAGTGGAATGTCGCATGATGATGATGAGAAGAATTCCTCTGAAGACTTTATAAAACGTCTCCTGATATGCACAATTGACCTCATTCCGTCTGTCCGTTCTGCATGAGAGATAAGTACTGTTCCGCCAGTCTCAGCTCCGTCATGTAATTCTTCGTCTTCGCTTCGTCTCTGATGCTCACCACCTGTCGTATCCATCAGCCATCCCATCATCACGATCATCATCACGATGATCGATGATCCCATCACCTTCTGTACATTGGCCGTCTTCACAGCGAGAAGATATGCCGATTTCAACTTTCCACACCGAATGAGAGCATCGATCCTCCCTTCCTCTGAAGTGATCGACGAGATCCAGCTCTCCGCCTCCTTGTTGTTCCCCTGCCCCAACAATTTGTCGATCACTTCGTGCACCAGCGAATCCCAATCTTCTTCGCTCTCCATCATGGGCTGTACACCTTCAGATGCGTCACCCTCTTCTCTCACCCTGGCTCTCTTGACGATCTTTCTCATGAGCTTGAGGTGATCGTTGGTGGAGGTGTGTTCGACTGCAGCGAGGATGATCTTTCGGGTGGGGAGTTTGAAGGAGACCATCACC
The DNA here is from genome assembly GCA_003024175.1 of Planoprotostelium fungivorum. Taxonomy (NCBI): domain Eukaryota; phylum Evosea; class Variosea; order Cavosteliida; family Cavosteliaceae; genus Planoprotostelium; species Planoprotostelium fungivorum. Next base: position 42,667 of record MDYQ01000104.1, read on the forward strand.
GTGACACCCAGATCGATAAAGTCTTGCAGTAACAAGGCTTCTGCGATCTCTGCCTATCGATCAGAGGAGCCATACAATCTCTTCTTCGTAGAAATGTCTCGTTGTAGATGAAAAGAGTGTATCGTTGTAGATGAAAAGAGTGTATCGTTGTAGATGATAGAGATGTCTCGTTGTAGATGAACTCACGGCATCTCTGAGAGGAGGAACCGAATACGCTCAACTTGGAAGTCGTCTCCGTTTGTCCCAGTGCCTCGATGATGCCCTGTTGTAGATTGACCCTCTTGATGTACTTGTGAAGATCCGCCTTGGCCATCATCCCCGTTCCCTGTGTGGGCTCTACGTCACTGTCCAATTGTCTCGTGAAATAAGTCTGCTCCCTCTCAGCCCTCTTCTCCTCTCTCTTCCCACCTTGGCTCTCTCCAGGAATTGATCCTTCTGAATGAATTGATCGCTCTTGACGTAAGCTTTGATGCACGTGAGTCCTGCTCTTCCCCAATCTTTCATGGCGACTTGGAAGCTCAATAGCTCTTCCAATCTGTCCTTACTGTTTAGACAGTTACAGCAAGCCAAGAGATAGTCCCAGCTGTGTTGCATCTCTGGATCTGTATGACGGGTGAGTCTCTTGTTGTAATCGTTGATTCACCCGCTTCGAATACGGCTTGGAGGAGTTCTGGGATGTTATTCTGCGTGATGAAATAGTGAACGATGTCGTTGGCAAACCACTGGGGTGTCACTTGTTTTCGATTGATCGAGTAGACGCACAGCTGTCGTATGTCACCTTCACTCCTCACACTCCTCACCTCTTTGTATCTCTTCCAATGGATGAGGAACTTGTTCATCAGTGTCGGTGTTCCGTATTCCGTCAGATAATATCTTTCACTCGTCATTCGTTCATTCACCGAATGATCCTCACATGCACTCCTGAAATAGACTCTCCCTCTCTGGGCTCCACACGTCAGATGCTCCCCCCACCTTGGGAGAGGCTATCGTGGAGGCTATTTTTATCACTATCTCCCTTCTCCACTCTCTCTCACCTCTCTGTCGGCTGACTGTGTCGGGTGATTTATTCACCACTTCCTCTCGATTCATTCTGAAGGAAGACCTCCTGTCCTTCTCTTTGCTCACCGTCGTCTCCTTCTGTACACGATCAGTCGACGTCGACGTGCGTTGTAGATGACCTCGTTCACTTGGGGTAGAAAGTCTAGGATGGACAAGATGTTCTTCAAGACGGTATCGATCTCCTGTCGTGACGTCTTTGGTGAAGATAGAGCGTGTTTGAATTTGTCGTGGGCCTGCGAGTGATCACCGCTGCGCAGACAGTGCATGCCCCAGGCTGTCCACACGGGCTCTCTGTCCAAGCTGTATCGAGAGCACACGTAGAGTGAGATCTCATATTCTTCTCCCTGGATGAGTAGGTCTCTCAGGTACCTGCGATCGTTGAACGTGAGAAGGAGAATTCGACTCACCTGACTTTGTTCTTGTCGGTCAGCTCCAAGAGAGAATAATTCAAGTTCAATCGAGCACCCTGCAGTCTCTTCATCAATTCGATGTCACAGAGATAAGAGTCACACAGGGATTCCTGCTCCGTTGAGTCGAGTGCACGTCATCACACGTCACATCACCCTCCCTCGATCCATGTGTTCGTTCGATGCAAAGAACAACTTGGCCTCAGATATGATGCGGTTCATCGCATTGACCAACATCACTTCTGCACTGCCGGACATCATCTTCTGTCCCTCTCTCTTCTGATTCATGTCGCCTTGTTTCTTCAGATGTCATCTCTCCATTCATCTCACCAGATATGAGATCACAGAAGTCGATGAGGTGTTGTCCCAACTTGGATGATTTTCCCAATTTGAGGATGGAGAGGGAGAGGTGTAGATTGTGATGGCCGCTGTTGAAGAAGTGACTCGATCGAATGGATTCGTCTTGTTCGATGTAACCTGATCATGGTGATTATCTCATTCGGATGTGATGTGACGTCGATGTGAATGTTCATCATCGATGTGATACCTGTCAATACGGCATCCCAATGTCCGATGTAATCGTAATTCAACCAGAAAGTACCACCTACATCATTCATTCACTGAAGAATTCTTTCTACTCACCTGTGATGGTGGAGATGGAATCCGCACTGACTCTCTTCTTCGATGTCTTTCGGAAACTGCATCTCTCGAACGCATCACTCATCAGACTGGAGAAAGTCAACGATGTGAACGTGAAAGTCAACGATGAGACGGTTCAATCGACGATGAAGAGACATCACTTGTCCAACTGTGGGGGTAGGTGGATGTCTTCCCGGAAATCCAGAGCCTTTCTAGCGTACTGGAGCAACTTGGTGCTGGTGATGAGCTCTGGATACTGCCTGAGGATACATCCTGCCTCATCAATGTATTCCATCATGATGAGATTCTCCACGATGAGATCAGGAAATCGGATGAGATGGTACATCTGCTCTTGTCTCTCGGGGCTGATCATGAGGAGGACTCGGATGCCTATGAAGGGATTCCCCTTGTCTCTCATCTCTGGCTCCAGCAGCTTTTCAAAGATCAACCTGGAACATGGACTCTGGCTGATGTACTGATTTAAATTCGAATTGTCTGCGTTTTATTCAGCGTGAGGGAGAGATGAGAGTTACTCACCCACTGAACTCCTCCTCCTCAGTTTGTTTGGAGTCTTCTCTTTCTTCTCTTCTCCCTTCTTCATCTTCCTCTCCAGTTGTTCTCTCCTGAGGTGAAGTATGTCACTCTCATTGGAGGGTGTGCTGCCTCCACTTCTGACGGGTGACACCGACGTCTCTTCATCATGCTGTCCATCATCATCACTCCATCATCGTGACATGTCATCGACATGAATGATCTCACGAATCGAGGTACTGTGGCAGATATAGTTCTTCCCCTCCTGTTCACTTCCTCTCTGGGTGAGTCGCTCGCATCACTCGATACACTGCTGCTGCTGCGAGAGAACATGGAAGAGGGGTTCAACACGTGCACGGGGCTGGTGTATACGTTCGTGCCAAAGACGTATGATTGTCGGGGCTGTAGAGGATGAGAAGAGATGGAGGGTGATGGACTCACTGTGAGGGCCTCTGAGTCGTTGAATTGATCTAAGACGAGGCCGAGCACTTGTTGTTCGTTCATGGCGTCGTCTTCAGAGTCATTGGTAGTGATGGAAGAAGATAAGACCGTCGGTGGATCGGAGGAATCTGAAGAAGGCATTCCTTCCAACTGTTTTCATCGTCACTTTTATCAGCGAGTCTGTCTTCACCTGCACGTGCTCTACATCTTCGGCCTCCTTGAGGTAATCTTCCCACTGTGCGATAACTTGATCGAGATCTTCCTCTTCTTCTTCTTCTGTTTCGCTTGGCAAGTGAATCGAATTTCTGTCTGGAGATGATTTCAAGATGGGAGTTGATTGTCCACTGCTTGAGACGGACTGTCAAATCGTATGAGCTATCACACTCAACATATGACACATTCGTGAGATCGAGCGAACGGGGATCGATGAATGAGAATAGATAGTGACCGTGGCAAGATGTACCTGGCTGGGAGATGAGATTTTCCTCCTACGTTGAGGAGAGGAGACCATCAACTGATCTACTAGTAATCTTCGTACATCTCCATTCACTTCCTTGCTCTGTGTGGAATGAGATTGGCAGATGTAAGCCGAGATGGTCGAAGATCTTATCACCTTTATCGCATCTCTGTTCATGTTAAGAGTAGGACAGAGCAACGTCGTGAGTGTGCTTGTACTTCGTACCGTAGGAGATCGGACTGCAATCGTTGCGCTGAAATACAACCCACCGAGATGTCCAAACCACCACGCTCATTTCCACGAAAACTAACGAATGAGCTGGCCCCTCTTGAAAGCTGTTGGTATAACAGCTGTGGCCGTTACTGCAGTGGGCATCCTCACTGCCACTTTCGCTTCTTCGATTGGGGTGAGAGATCATTTTCCACCTCTCTGTGATCTCACTCGTGAGAAGGTAGTCAAAGATACGAGAGACCATCAAGTGGAGAGCACATCGCAAATCAAACGTAAGATCAAACCACCCAGTGCACCACCAGAAGGGTGAGTATAAATCACTGCGCATATGAAATAACGTTCCACAGTTTCAGATGGTTTTATCATCAGACGTTGGGGGTGTACATGCTGACACCCACCCGTTGGAGAACAAATTCGAAAGTGTCTCCTCCCACCATCGACGTATCACCGAAGCCAACCGATGCAGAGGTGATCAATCTCCAATCATCACGTGACCGCGATTGAACATTGCAGAGCGCAAGTAACGTGCGATTCACACTGTTCAGCCTTTCGACAGATATGGATCGAGTGAGAAGTAAATTGAGAGAGAAATTAGAGGTACCACATCATTTCGAGATGACGATCTCATTCGATCGCAGACCAGTGGAATGACCATCGAGAAGGATTGGGAAGAATGCAACGAATGTATACTGTTGCCCATATACAAACAGTGCAAAATGAAGTATCATTCTCCGAGCAGTACATACCAAGCCATCACCGTGGAGAACAACATGACGAGTGAGCCATGTCGTTGATGGAAATCATGACGAAGTTTCATCACAGGTACGTCCTATTACATGATGATAGAAGCATCGAAAGATCAATTCGATTCGATGATGACCGAATATGGATCGCAGATCATCAAGTGAGATCGTTGTCATGTTCATCACGCTGAAAGAATTCAGATCGTTGAGGTTCGATCCATCCTTCTGAACTACGTGTTACATAAATTCGCTGATGTAAATGAATTCTCGCTCAATTTACTCCTTCAGGCTCCTGCGAGCCCACCTTGTCGATTGCAAAATGAATTTTGGAGGCCACATGAACTCACTGCGGGAGAGTGAGAGACCGCTGGACTTCTTATATCTCCAATGGAACATTGTATATGCTTCACAGAATAGAGAGAGAATGGATGTCTAAGCCACAGCAGGCCGTAGAACGGCGGAAGAGCGGAGTCCAATCTTCCACTGGTTCGCTCAAAGCGGGGACCTCGGTTTACGTAAAGTAATCTTCCGAATATCCGGGCATCTCATCATTAGAAGAGACCACGAGAAGATGACACTGCAAGGGACGAGAGAAGAGTTGATCGCAAAGAACATAGAAGAACACTCATGGTTCAAAGAGTTGATGGATGATCCAGAAGCGATTACCTTGCAGAGAAGAGCAGACCTACCATGTGAGCTCATCGTACTGGTGGAAACGAACTGACAAGTTATATCTAGTTAAAGGCAAAGGATATGTGGTGGGAGACGATAGAATCTTCTTGGTCAAACGCCTTTATCAAGTGAGGTGTCGACAGCGCCAGATCTGATCGTCCATCAGAAAGAACAGAAAATCATTGGACTGTGCCAATTTGGCAACAATGTCGAGGGTCCTCCAGGTGGAGTGCATGTGAGTCGCACGTCCCCTAGTCTCAATCTAACGTCTCATCAGGGTGGTTGTACCGCATCTGTCTTCGATACCTTCTTTGGATATCTCTCATTCCACGTTGCCGCCCCCAAGATCGCCGTCACCGTCAATCTGAACATCAACTACCGAAAATTCGTCCCATTGAACAGCACCAGAAAGATCATCGTAGAAGTCGATCGCATCGAGGGACGAAAGGTGAATTGAGAACGAATTGTGACCATCATCTGATTGAGACAGATCTTCTGCAAGGGACAGATCATCGATCCCACGACGGGGACAGTTCACTCAGAAGCGACGGCCATCTTCTTGACGATCGATCAAGTCAACATCCAACCCAGTGCACAATAGATTTTCATTTGTTTACTGCGTCAACTTGGTCAGGAGACCCTGGTTCTCCACGCGAACGTCTTCCAGATCCTTTTTCAACCTCTCAAAGTTGAGAGAGGACATCCTCTCCATGGCCTGCTCTTGCTTCGATTCGAGAGCCAATATGGCGTTCCTGACGTGACCTGTCTCTTCCACCTGTGCGATGAGCTTCTTAAAGTTCTGTCTCCTTCAGTTTTTTCTCCTCTCTCTTCTCCCTTCACCTCGTTCAGATCGACGACGCGCTTGTAAAGTTCTTTGGCCTGCGGATCTTTCTTCGCGTCCGCAAAGATGGCTTCTTCTGTGGCAGAGAAGGTTCTGTTGAGTGTGGCCGTGACCGAGTTGATCTCCTTCTGTATCGTGCGGGTGTCTAAGAGGACCTGGAGCGTCAGAGTGGAGAGGAGGTGGATTCTCACCTTGTCGATGTCCATCTTTTGTTTCTTGACGTTCTTGACGATGTCTAGGATACGGTTCGTGTAGGTTGTACGAGTGACCTGAGACGATGTGAGGTGATGGCTGTCGTGATGATGAGCACCTGACTGCTGATGTTGTTGTAGACTTCGATGAGCTCTCTGTACTTCTCGTCCTTTCCGTTGATCTCTTCCATCAGCTCCTTCATCATGGCACGCATCTCTCTTATCTTTGTCAATTTGACCTTCGCCTCTTCCTATTCCCGTGTCAATTTCCCTCCCATCGACTCTGTATTACCTTGTAATTGGCTTGTTGCTCTCTCAAGTCTCTGTACTCGTCGTAGAGAGGCACTCGAATGGTTTCCCTTGTCGTTTGTTATTCACAGAAGGAATGGAATGAGATCACCATTTCTCCGCCAGAGCGAGTAGTTCACCAGAGGTAGCACCGCAGATGTCCTGGAGCTTCTTGATGTTCTTGTCTGCCTCGGGTAACAGTCCGTACGTCGTCTTCTTGATTCGGTACTCTCTCTCCAGTCCTTCTGTCATCGAATCTTCCTCGTGAATGGCCGTTTCGACCTGTCTCTCTAAATTCTGTTGTCTCCACAGATGATGATCATGAGAGTGGATGATGATCGTGAGATGATGATCATGACAACAGATGATGAGAGACAGATGATGTATGGATGACACACCTGTCGGATGGAAGCCAAGAGTGATTTGATCGAAGCAGCCAACTGAGAGTTCTCCACTTGAACTTCCGAAAGCTGACGTCTGAGATCGTCCAATTCGTCTTCCCTCTTCTTGATCATCTCTTCTTCGGACAACTTGACCACATCGTTCATGTTCACTTCCTCTTCGGTCGTGAACTTGTTTCGCCTGAGGAAGGCTCCCTCGCGGTTCTCTGCACGATCGTCAGTGGTGGAATCAATGACATCACGATCGCTCACTCCTTTGAGAGCCGAAACCGTCCAGTTTTCCACTGTCCCTGAGACTGACCATCTCTTTTCTCATGATGGCCTTCATTGTCTTGTTGATGTTGTCTCCCTTCTTCTTCTTATACACCTGATCATCGTTACATTGTCATTTGTAAGATTAGAATAAAGAGAGACGCACGATGGGGTTGGCTGAGCCAGACTCGGGGCCTTTGATGTTCCATTCGTTCTCGCTCTCTGTGTTTTTATTCAATTTAAAAAATTCACGTTTGGATGTGGAAGAATAAATGAAAATAAAATGAGCCCACCGATCAATTCGGAGGAGGCTGAAAGGTTGGCCTCGAAGAGACTGGGTGCGATCTGCTTGGTGTAAGGTGCTTGCAAGCTGATCAATGGAAGGTGATCTCTGTAATAATCTTCCAGTCCCTCCACTTGTCCCAATTTCCTTCCTGTCAACATTCGATCTCATGATGTTGAAGTATTCAATCGAACCTCTCTGGGCATAAGTGATGGGATAGGCTCTGAAATGGAAAGAAACAGTCGATGCGGCGTGTTTTCTGTTGCGAGAGGCAAAATGTGGGGTCCATGCTTCTTTCAGTAACAGACCCAACTCCCTCTTGATGACATCGTCTATGGCAGTATCTCCTCCCTGCGTGACGTTTCACGTGAGATCACATGTAAGACAGTAGATCATTCACCTTGACTTCGGTGTTCATCGCCTTTTTAGGCATGGCATCTACGAGCCACATGAGAAGTTTACGAACTTCAGAGGGGTTAGGATACAAAATCTGGTGATAGCTGATGTCTCCCTTGTACCCATTTTGCTATCGACGGTCACACCCGTGCAGATGGAACATTGCACGTACCTTCAAGAGATTGGCAACCTCAGAAGTGAGACCGACCTTCTGAGACATTCCGCGAGGAAGCGTGGAAGGATAATCTTCCAGATTAGGTCTCTCATCTAAACTATTTAGAAACGTGAGAGCGGTCTGATAGACGTGTTGAGGTGCCACGTCGGTGAGACTCTGTAGGTCATCGTCTTCACCACTATCGGAAAAGATCAGGTCACTTGCAAACAGATGATACGCACATTCCCAATTCTTTCAAGTTGATCAAGATGATACGATCGACTTCCTCCATTGATGTATTGTCTTGTCTATCACTCCGCTCCCTTTTGACTTTCACCAAAACAACATGATCATTTGGCGCATTTACAACGCATTTAACCTCATTTTATAGTGGGTTCTGATTCACCCCAGTGCGCATACTGGGCATATCAAGGATAGATTACACGAGATTGTTTTTCTGCTGAGACATTCAATATCACGATACCAAGCATGGGTGTTTTTTATTTTCCAGTAAAAAATAAATGAAGATCAAGGTCTTCCAACCTCTCCATCCTCTCATGATCGTGCGGTGGTACTCCAATGTCTATCAACCAGAGATAAATTTCCCTCTTTCCGTGTGTCGCTGCTAACACAGCCCAATGGCCTGAAATAGTTCCCAGCTTGTTCTGTTTTCGATGAGCTCATCTTCGTTTGGACACCACACCTGGCTGTAAGCATATTTGAGAATATCTAGACGATCACTGTTGATCATCAATGGAACATCCACCGGACGACCTCCATCAATCTCCATCTTTGCAATCTAAACATGTCATCAACACATGATCATCCCTCCACCACGATCACTCACGGACATGTGGCTCCATTCTAAAGAAGCCGGGAAGGCGCCTTTTTCTCTGCACCACAGATAGCACTCCACTCTTCCCAGTCTGGATGCATCCTCACACACCGATTGAGGCATGTAGTGATGTATGCTCGAGGCCCACTCCATCAGGTCAACGTGTCCTTTTAGCACCGCAAAGTGATAGACCGCTATCGCTACTTGCTCTATGCGCACGTGATCCTCTACGATCCAATCCAATATGTGTTGCTGTCTGTATTTTATGGCGTAGCCGATGATCTCCCATGTTCTTTCCCTTGACCAAGAACTCCGGGGCGGTGGTGTGTACTGTCCTGCGGGAATCTCGGGCATGATCCAGACTCCATCTAGCGTTTCGAATCCAGCCAGCCACTTGATGATGTCCAAGTGACCTCCTGCTGCTGCTCCTGCCATGACCCTTGAACATTGAGTTCTATCTCTGAACCATCTACCCAAGCCTGGTTTGAATTGTCCACCGCGTTGGATGGCCCACTTCAAGATGTCCAAGTGGCGAAATCTGGCGGCTTCAATGGCTATACACAACCAAAACCGATGGCCTCGGTGTGCGTGTACCATCCTTTCAGTAACTTCACAGAGGTGCTGAACGATGGATAGTTGACCTCTCGCAGCTGCTGCCCGAACCTCTTGAGCTTTTCTAGAGGGTCCTCTGATGTTGGACGTCCACCAATCGATTAATTCTACAGACTCAGTGGGGAACGTCAAACGATGGGTGCTGACAATCTTGGGATGGGTGCTGTTGATGGCGTCGCGCAGCATAGAGCAAGAGAAAGCGACAGGTAGCAGTTGTCCACCTCCAAAGAAGCCTAGGATGTGTTTGATGACGTCTATGGGGATAATAGCTATCATATCTTCCTCCATCCTTGCACCTCAAAGTCTGATTTCCTTGTGACGATTCTTTTGTTCACCGAATTATACTTTCCGCTGACCGAACCAACACAAATCTCAGAAGTATCTTCCTTTCTAGAAAACTGCCAAACGATTGAGAGGTTCGTGTGGTTTTGCTGCATGGACAACATCGCATGTTCGAAGATTGAAATTCAATTGTAGCCGGACGGAAAATTAGGGCTGATCCTCTCGCGATCACAGATCCGCCCAGGAGCGATGCAGCTCCAATTGCCAATTCAATACCCATTCACATGGAATAACACCTCGAACCATACGAGGTGGTCCCCTTACTCTTCTTTTTTTCCCAAGCCTGTTAATAATGATGTCGGCCAACAGCCAAAATCGCAGACAGCGAGCACACAAACCCACATTCAATCACACAAGAGTCAAGCGGTGAGACTTATAGATTCGATAGAGATGTGATTGTGATGATATCATCTCAGGCGATACGATACGGTCCACTCCTGGGTGGAGCGAAAGAGAGAACGCTGGGCAATCAAATATCAGCTTACATCTCTTTATCTAAGCCCAGATTGAGTGCCTTGGTCTTAGTTTCCACCGGAATCGGTTATCTCATGACCCCCGGCCCTGTAGACGGGGTCAAATTTACTTCTTGTTGTGTGGGAACTGGATTAGCCATCACAGCTGCCAACACATACAATCAGTTCATCGAGATCCCAAGAGGTGAAATCCAACACGAACATCTATCCACGAATCGACTCACGTACAAAAGATGCAAAGATGAGCCGAACCACCGATCGAGTGTTACCCAGCAGTCAGATCACCCCCAACGAGGCTCTCGTCTTCGCCGCTCTCTGCACCGTGGGAGGCACAACCCTCCTCGCCTCTCGTGTCAACTTCTCGGCCGCAGCTCTGGCTCTCGTCAACATCGGCCTCTACGGTGCCATCTACACACCTCTCAAAGTCATCCACCCCATCAACACCTGGGTCGGTTCAGTGGTGGGCGCCATACCTCTATTGATCGGTTGGGTCGGTGCCACCGGTGAGTCTACGTCCATCATGGATGATTCTGAGAGGACAAAAGGGGAGATGAGCAGTGGAGGATGGGCTCTCTTTGCCCTGCAGTACATCTGGCAGATTCCACACTTTCTGGCCCTGTCGTGGAATCTGAGAACGGATTACGAGAAAGGAGGTGTGATGATGATGACGATGGATGGGAGTGAAGAGAGAAAGGATACAAGATGTTGTCCAATGTCGATCCAAAGTCGGTGGCTCCCCAGTGTCTGTACTGGAGTCTGCTCATGCTGCCCGTTGGTCCCCTCTGCAGTTGGGCTGGTGAGTCTCCTTTGTCTATCCATCTCTCATCATCACGTCTCTTCGTCTCAACATCATCTCATGATGAGAGAATGACGCTCCTCAGGATTCATCGATCGTGGTTTCGCCTTCGACTCTACCCTCTTGAACGGAACGATGGTCTACTACGCTTGGAAATATTACAAGGAGGAGGGAAATGAGAATAACAACGCCAGGGCGTTGTTCAAATGCACCATCTTCCACCTCCTCGCTCTATATGGTCTCATGGGCCTTCACAAGGTGAATCGTCTTCTGTTGTCTCTTCTCATCCTTGCAGGCCCTCGTCCGTGAGCCTGTCATCCGTGTGGTGAAGAATCTATTCTCTCCGATTTTCGGTAAATGGGTGGAATAAATGTGCTCGTGATGATCCAGTGTCGATCCATCTTCTCATGGTGTCCCAGATTTCTTCGGGCATTGAATGCACCTGCGATCTGTCTGTTACTTCAAACGCACCCCTTCAGACGACCAGAGTTCAACGATCACAGAGTCACATGAATCATTTCACAAACAGTGTGTCAGATGTCAGAATTTCGAGGAATGTTCAAGTTGAAATACTCGGAATTCTCAAGTTGAAATACTCGGAATTCTCAAGTTGAAAGTCGTTGTTTCTTCTGTGGAGTAACAATCGACAAACATGCCGAAGAGGAAGGTGGAAATCAAAAGCGACGAGGTAGATGGAGCCAAGAAAGTCAAGTTGGAGCCATCCTCGATGAAAGTCACAGAGCTTCGTGAAGAATTGAAGCGATTAGGACATGATTCCAAGGTGGGAACATCCGATAATGAACCCTGACTGATCGCACGGGATTAGGCATTGAAGACCAAGGCACAGTTAGTCGCAGCTCTGGAGAAACTTGTTGCATCGGATGCGGAACCTATACCTGAAGAACCAGAAGAACCATCACCAAAGGTAGTCGAATTGACCACCTTCAGAATCGACGAAAACAAGACTCTCTCTTATTGTGCTCGATATGAGTCCACTGGGGATCAAGATGAGGAGGTGACGGACGTCCGATGGATGTCATTCTCACACAAATAGGTCGAGGAAGAGTGGCTGGAACCGTCTGTCCACTTGAATCTTCCACTCGTAATGGTCAGAGAGTTTGACAAAAAGATGCGAAAAGAAACCCTGGAGCAGATGAGATCAGCCACCCAATCGAGGTATTGTGAAACTCCATCAGTGGTGAAAGTCATGCTGTTCAGGGTCATCCCAGAATACACCGAAAAGTGTTGCGAGAATTGCATGCTGAAGGGATTGGACAATGCATTCCATCGAAGGGATCTGACTGGCTACAAGCTCATCCGAGACCACTTCGTAGACCATGATAGCAAGATCAGGGTATCGACTCACATCCAGCAGAACCACGTCTGGCAGACCACCAGCCCGAAAGATGAAGAGTGGTTCAATTATCTCTCCCCGGAAGTCACCTCGATTCACAGCCTGACCTTCTCTTCTCTCCTCAGTCTCTCCGCTTTCCAGTTCATCATGGCAGAGTGATGCATTTACATCTCTTTTCCAAAATTGATTCCAAGCCCAGTTTGAAGACGGATGTGGACCGTCTGTGGAATTTCGTGGCCCTGTTGATGGAGAACGGAGACGCCGAATCACTGAAGAAGGTTCTACCCATACTCTACCAGGCAGAAGCTCCACTGAGGGAGATACCTCCACCCATCATCGAGCCAGGAAGGAGGAGAAAGAGCAAGAGATATGTACCACCTCCCTTCCTTACCGAATTACATATCTTGGCTCTCACAGCTGAGAACGTTGCAGATCTAGAAGGAAAATTAACACCGGAGGTGATGTGATGATGATCATCATCATCATTCTGTAGGGAGAAACTCATTCGAACAGGCTGTAGAGAAGAGAACGAAACAGAATCACATTCCCCTCCATTTCTCAGCTCTCAACAACAATCCCGACATCGCACGAGCACTGATGAGAATGAACCCTAAGTGAGTCGATTCCATGGTGATGTGAGGCTGAAGAGATGCAGCACCGCAATCTTATGTGATCAATCCGGTCGTACTGCTTTGTATTATTCCATTCGAACGACAGGAAAAGGAGAGGCCGTGAAGGGTAACGTCATGCTGCCGTCTGAGGTGAAGAGGAAGAGGGCAGAGAAGGCGGAGAAGGAGAGAGAAGAGACGAGGAGACAGGCAGAGGAGAAGAGACAAGAGGAAGCGAAGAAGAAAGAAGCGGAGAGACCGAAGGAAACGAAGAGCACTCGATCGAGGAAAATATTGGAAGAAGAGATGGAGGTGAATCAGATCTGTTCGTAACACGAAGGAGAATGACGTGAGATAGATGGAGGAGAAGACAGAAGAACCGAAGAAGGAAGAGGAAGTGAGAAGCAGAGAGGAGATAGAGGCCAACAGACAGATCGAAGCCGCGAAAAAGCTTCCCACGGAAGATCTCGTGTACATCTTAGAGACATTTGGGTTGAACCACAAGAAGGGAACGAAACAAGAGATGTTGGAGAGAATGCGTCCCGTCTTAGCTTCTGGTCAACACATCGTCTCTTATGATTCTCTCTCATTGGGTGAGCTATTCTCTCTCCTCTCTTCATCTTTCTCTTATTTCTCTCTTCTCTTCTTATTTCTCTCTTCTCACTCTTATCAGATGAGTACGAACCAGATTACATATTTCCACCCAATACATCCCCCGTCATGTTGGCTCTCCTCTTCCCCAATGGAATGGATTCACTCGATCTACACCCCTACTTTATGACCCTTCACTCGTCCGATAATCTGATCACGAGGGCAGCTCAAGTTGGAAACATCCCCAACTACGAAGCTCTCTGTCTGTACAGTGAACAATCGATCGTAAAAGGTCTCGATTCTGCCAATTTGGTGAGATCATTCCACACATCCAACATGATCGGACTCATCAACATGTAGGACGTCTTCCAATGGATCGTGGAGAGGAAATTCTTCCAAGTGTTGAAGAATGGCAATCTCTCGCGTAGATTGGGTCTCTCCATCAACAAAGATGACGTCGAATTCCAGAAACTGTTCACCTTATCCAAGTACCACGCACTGACGGACGATCTAGTCCAACAGTGCATTGCATCACCCATCGGTCACATGGCCCTCAAGGACATCATCACTGTTCCTGGAATATCCGTCAAGATATCCAGAACTCAATCTCACTCCCCCATCCACCAGGTGATTCCACTCGATGATAGAAGAATTCTCAAGGAGATCTCACAGGCGGTATCTGTGGGAAACATTCTTGCATCCGAACTGTTGATCTCCAATGGAGCAGATGTGAACGACGTGGATGTGAACGACTACCCCGTCATTTTGAGGGCCGTAGCCTCTCTACACTTCCCCTTGGCTGAGAAATTGATGAAAGCCGGTGCCAGACTGAAATCCTTGGAGGAGAAGGAAGAGGAAGAGAAGGAAGAACAAGTCGTGGACATCGATTTCTTAAAGTCCATCTCTCGTCCCATCTTCCAAGGCATGGTGAGTGACTCTTTAGAGAAGAAGGAATTGAAGTGTACGAGGTGTTTGTCATATCTGGAACCTTCAGGATGGAGATGTCCTCCCTGGCTCGGTTGGTGATTCAATACGGAGCTGAAGTGAGCAAGACACCCACCGGAAGGGTGACTCATCTGTTGGCGGGAGATCGAGGTATGACTGAATACGGATCCATCACGGGCCCTGGCTCTAAGAAGTGGAAGGACACGATGGTGAGAATGATTCTCTTTCATACCATTGCGAGATAACCTGAAGAATATTTCAGGCATTACGTCCGGTGGTGGTGAGAGAGGATTGGATCAATCGCCAGATCAAGAAGAACAAGCAAGATCGAATCATCTACCTCGGTGAGGGACAAGAGGCGGTAGCTCATTCTGCACTGTACAAGCTGCTCGCACAGAGTCACTTTCACAACAACAAGCACCTCTTCACTGTCGTTCGATTCCTCTTCGATCACGATGCTCCATTGGAGGAAGATGCATTCGATTATTTCGTCCAACATTCTGATGATGGAGAGACTCTTCGAATGATCTTAGACTATGACAGAGAGAAGAACGGGTCGA
Organism: Planoprotostelium fungivorum; assembly: GCA_003024175.1. Taxonomy (NCBI): domain Eukaryota; phylum Evosea; class Variosea; order Cavosteliida; family Cavosteliaceae; genus Planoprotostelium; species Planoprotostelium fungivorum. Next base: position 57,769 of record MDYQ01000104.1, read on the forward strand.
AGGTGAGACCATCTTGGATACATATATCGTGACGTGAAATCCAGTTGATGAATCGAAGAGTGCGTGGCAATACGGTCTTGATGAGATACATCGTTCAGAACAAAACGCGATCGGCACAAGTGGCGATGGATTTCACCAAGGATCTCAACGATCATCAAGATCCCATACCCCATGAAGAGTCTCTCTCCATTCTCCACCTCATGGTTCAATCCAACAACCTCACTCTCCTCACGACAGCCATCAAGATGTGAGTCACCTCTCCGATATCACGAGAGAAATGGATCTTATCGTCCTCTTTATTCATATCAAAATAGGGGAGCCGATCCCAACATCAAAACGTTACAAAAGAAGACACCCCTCATCGTTCATTGCGTCAGACAACAGCGCTCAGAGTGTTACTTGTACCTGGCTAGGTGAGGGAGAACGAGAGAAGAAGACTCACATCGATAGTTTGCCTCAAGTAGACGTCAACGCAAAAGACCAAGAGGGACACACCGTGTTGACCCTCATGGCCTCTCTGAACAACATTACACTCCCACAGGATCTATCTCAGCACATTCTAGATCGAAAGAAATTGAAGCAGATGTCTTCCGATCAGGTGACGATCACACGAACATCTCTATGGATGAGCTGACACCGATCAGATGACAGAGGACACGGTGACGGAGTTCGATCTGACAGTTCGATACACAGGAGAGAATCTGATGAATCTACTGTGCAGGAAATCTGAGGGAGTATCAGACATCAACTGGGTCCTTCAGTTCCCAGAGATGATAGACGATCTCACTCACCCCGTCTGTCTCGCTCTGGAATGCCATGTGATATCTCATCCGTCAATTCCTCATTATCATCTCATAACACATGAGGCATATCACATCCATCATGCAAGAGATGAGAGAGTGGACTCACACAGAGATGTAGAAATGGTGGCTCGCTGTGTTTCTCATCGAAAAGGGAGCGGACATCAACAAGAGGGGAGCCAACGGTCACACTCCCCTCTACACCGCTTTAGTGAGGAGAGCCAACATCTCCTACTGGTTCCTCAGACATCCCAAACTCGATCACTCGAGTGAGAAGCCTTTCTAGTACATTCTTCTCATCCACACAGGGGCTCTGTCTGACGTCACTGAGAGGGGAGATGCATTCCAGATCCAAAGCATCTTGGATAAACTCTCCGATCTGACGATGAAGGAGAGGGCGGACGCCGTGAGAAATCTGACGCTGAACAATACCACCGTGGATCATCCTAGCCGAGATGCCTTCGTCACTCAGTTCATCGGAGATGACTTCACCACCATCTTCTCGGATATCTTTTGTGCTTCGGTCAGTCCTTCTCCTCTTTCACCTCTGACATTTCCACCAGAACCACTCCCAGGCTGTGAGAATCATCGAAGGCAAATATTGGAAGACGAAGATATTGGAGTCACCGGAGCTTCTCACCGTGGAGAATGCAGAACACAAGACTACATTGCATTACCTTTTGAGCCACATGAGCCCAACAGAGGTCTTGAAGCTTGAATCCCTATTGAAGCAACACCCCCACGTGAGATCTCATTCACCTCTCACTGGAAATTCAATTGACGACGTGAAAGGTATTATCTCACGTGGATAGTTTGGGTAAGACCATCTTCCACCATTTTGCAGAATCGAGAACCGATCTTCAGTCTCTCCTGAACATCTCCTCTGAATCCATCTCCACACGAGACAAGAGAGGAATGACACCACTTCATTACCTCCTTGACAGTGACAACTTCTCCACCATCCGTCTGTCCCAGATCCTCATCTCTCACGGTGCGGACCCAACGGTGAAGAACGAAGAGGGTCGCACTCCCATCGACTTGGCCTCCAATCTCCCTCCCCTCCTGGCTCAGAGGGTCTTCTCCATCATGTCCACCACAAGTGATACCAAGTGGAAGGAGAGTGTGAGGGAAGGACTGGAGAGGGTAGAGAAACAGTGGAAGGAGAGAGCGGACAAGAGTGAAGAGAAGAGAAGGGAGAAGATAGACAAGATGAAGAAGGAAGCGGAGGAGATCAACGAAAAGTACAAGATGGAGAAGAATCAGATGAAGAGGGCGGGCTCCTTGGGTAGACTCACGGACAACAAGAGCGTGGCGAGAGAATTAGACATTCCGTTCATCGCACCGGTGAGAGGGAAGAAGAGAAGAGATGGACTCACCAGTGTAGATTGATGGAGCGTGGAAGATTCTGGTGGAAGATGAACAGATATGGGACACCACTCTGTCTCTCACCGATGTCAATGCTTACATCCACGGTACGAACAAGTACGCTCTCATGCAACTGTTGGAATGCAAAGAGCAACCCAAGAGAAACAAGAAGGGTGAGTGGACTCATCATCGGAGAAGAAATGAACGATACAGGGATCTTCATTCCTTATCTGGGAGAGCCCTTCATGATCTTGAGAGAGTCAGGACACGTGGGTGGATCACCGAAACCGAAGAACGAGAGGATGTACTACTCCACCTTGGAAGAGGCCAAGGCAGAATTCACAAAGTACTTCCACCAATTGACCAAACAAGATTGGCCCTACAAGAGGGGACTGAAGAAGAACAACGGATACGCCGTAGTGGAGAAGATCTACGACATCAAGGTGACACCAGAGATGGAGGAAGAAGAGAAGAAGTCCAGTCGATTGGAAGAGAGAGTCAGAGATCTGATGGGATGCATCGCCTCCATGCCGATGATCCGTAAGGCCATGAAGAGGGCAGGTGTCGATTGGTCCACCCTCCCCGCTGGAAGAGTCAACAGTTCCACCATCCAAGAGGCCTTCGAGATCCTAAAGAAGATCGAAGACGATCAGATCACCCTCGAAGAGTTGACCGAGCAAGGACACAACTGGCAGAGCAAGGTGAGTTTCACACCATTGAAGGAGGCTGACGGGTGCAGGAAATGAAGGATGCAAACGAGAGGATCGCCCAGCTATCGAACGACTTCTTCATGTTGATTCCACACAATCTGTCCGAAGTGTCACAGAGGAGTATTTCCAGTGAAGGCCAATTGGAAGAGAAGACGAAACTGTTGGAACGTCTCAGAGACATCGGAACGGCCGTCGATCTCATCTCCTCTCCTCCCGGTTTCAGTCAGGGTGATCTCTTCGATCCTCTACAACGTTGTAGATCGACTCACCTCCCCCAGGTGTCCCTCGATTGGATGCCATATCGTACGGATTGAACACCCGAATCACAGCCTTAGAAGCGACAGACAGAAGGTTCACCATGCTCACCGAATGGGCGAGGCGGACGCAGGGTGGCCTTCGGATGAAGAATGTCTTTGCGGTATCAAGGAACGAAGAGATGAGCCGATTCGAACCTTGGAGACAACAGAGGATCAGGGACACAGGTACCACCACACCCAACAACCTCTTGTTGTTCCACGGTACAAAGGTCTCGAACATGTTGGGTGAGAATCAAATCCAACTGTTCCCTTCTCATCGTGGCTACAGGTATATTGAGACACGGACTGCGTATCGCACCATTGAATGCTCCCCGAACTGGACTGGCCTTTGGTAAGGGAGTCTACTTCTCTGATGCTTTCGCAAAGAGCCGTGGTTACAGTGATGGGAACTACATGTTCGTCTGTGAGGTGCGTAGTTGAGAGCGTGATCGTAGTGATGATGATGTATGGCTCACCTCGATAGGTGGCCGTAGGTAAACCCAAAGAGCTGCACTCTGGATTGTACATGGAAAAGCCAGAGGAAGGCTTCGATTCGACCAAGGGTGTGGGAAGGCAACAGCCAGAGTCAGAGTCCATCGCCATCCAGAACAATGGTGTCGGTATTCCCTCTGGTACAATCGAAACGGTTCAAGGTCCGTGGCTAGGATACAATGAGTTTATCGTCTACGATGAATCGAGAGTCAAGATCAAGTACATCATCCAATGGGTGTAGATGAGTGATAGAGGATAAAACAACTTTCGTCCAGTGGAGTTCTTTGGATCGATGTAGATATGGTACATTGTATTTGTAAAATTCAAGCAATCGTGAGGTGATCCCTGAGGGTGTTGAACAAGACAGGTGAATTCAATATGTCTCTGTGCTCCTGATCTTCAAATTCGTGGATTGTCACCCCTTCAGGGTCTTGTTCCTTCCACATTCTACGCCAATTAGAGTCTCCATGGTTCACAAGACTCACGCAGGGAGAACTGCCATCGAATAATAAGGCACTGTCTTGTCTCCACTAAAGAAGAGTGAGAGACGATATCACATACGATGTCACCTGGCTTTGACGATCTTTCCATCAATTTTGAATCTCTGTTTCGTTTGTGACGTTTCATAGAGTACACCCCGTTCTAATTTGACATCTGAGTCGATAGAGAACGCCTTTGTGTGGTGATTGCGTTGAAAGAGGTAAGACATTTCCGTATCGAGGTTTTTACCTGCAACATCAGATTCTACGCGGGTGAATTGCCCACCATAGATGCACACCAACTTGACAGGGGGCTTCTCCATGCATGCCAACCCTTCAACTTCTTCCTCCTAATGACATCAGAGGGCAGATTTGAGGTGTATCACCTTTTCTGTGGCTACATTCTCTCCCCAAAAGTTGGGATCCGTCTTCTCAAAGACATCCCAAGTGTCAGGGCACTCAGCAGTCATCAAATCCTATCCTCCTGTGAGTGAGATGTCATGATATCATGTTCAGTCACCTTGAGAGATGAGAATGCGTAGTATCGGCTGTGGAAATCTCCTGGAGTTCTGAAATCGCTGAGTGAACCTAATAGGTATACCATACACACTTGATGTTCTTCCTATTCAATTCTAATGAGTTCCACTGATATGCCAAGTGAGTGACCGGAGATAGATCCGTTCTCAGAGGTAAGAGCCAGGGAACTGTGCGTGTCATCCATCATCTTTATCCCGTCCTCACGTGATCCCATCCCTCGACACATTCTCAGAGCCCTCGCGGGATGCAGCCCTAAATTATCCATCTCGAAACTGACTCCTGATAACTAGACGGATCACAGGATGTTGAGAAGAGCGGCTCACCATGCCTCGAATGGACATACAATTACCCATCCAAGGAGCGGAGACGGAAAAGAAGGAGTCGATGTGAGCGTCGATCCATTCCTGCCCCCTCTGTCGTTTCAACCACTGTAAGAAGTAGTGGACCAATTTATTCCCTGGTCGTGTGAATGGCCAGTTGTACAAGTCGATCGAGGCTCACCCATCGAATGCGCCACGAGAACGACCCGCCGCCCGTTGTTCCTCTGCTTCAAGGCCTCGATCAGATGCATCATTTTAGTCAATTTGGCATCTCGGGTCTCCAATTTGCTGGGAGGAATTCTCCAGTCGTACTACCCTCATCAGAATCAAGTCAATCGGGTTTCTCACCCTCTAACTCGTCGAGCGAATTCCTCACTTGATTCTGCGCGACCTTTCCCAGGCTGATCCACAGCTCCTCACAATTGTGAGTCCATTCAGGCAAAGGACTGTGGTGGATCTCAAGAGCCGTAGAAGCTAGTCCTGGGACCAACATGACCCGACGTAACTGATCGGTGAGGAGTTCTTCAACATCATCGCAGACGCCTTACCTGACGCATTCTCATCTCCTTCTCACCGTGAGTGTGCCAGCAAACGGAAACTCCTTCGGTCAATACTTCGAAATATCTTGGACTCGAGAGGCGAGGTACGATTTTTTTCCTCTTGAGGTCGGGGACACGCGTTCATGTTAGTGGGTGGACGTACAGCAGGTAACCTCACTGTATCGACGATGCTCCTCTATTCAGGCACGACGTGGAGAGAATCACCACTGCCAGGCAATGTGACTGCTGGCTTCTCGGTCTGCGCCAATGACACCCACGGTTTCATCTCGCAAGGTTCAGAACTATTTACACACGACGCTGCCGCATCCAGTTGGTCATCTCAGAGGACTCCTCGTTACCGAGTGGATGGGGCGTGCGCAGTCAATAGTGGACAGATCATAATTGCGGGAGGCCGAGATGAAGCAGAGGAAATGATCCTCACAGCAAACGTTTATGACGTATCAACTTCCACTTGGTCAGATTTTCCGACAACAGCCAAGTCAAGACCCTCGATTGGAGTATTATCTTCAGACGAAATCGCCATCATGGGGGGATCTCCACTCGGCTCTATCGATCAATTATTCCTGTTCAACAAATCGAAGGGCTGGACGAACGAGTCGAATCTCACCGGGACCTTCCCCAGTGGCCACGTAATTACATGCAAGCACACAAGACACCCTTTTTGCCTTCAACGGGTCGCTGATCGTCAGCCTGGCCTCCGATTTGACTCCTCACCTCACCAACGCCACCTCAGACGGCACCAAGTACAGCGGACTCGCGGCGGTCTCTTTTGGGAGCCTCGAACTTCTCTTTCCGCTCGTTAACTCTCCCTCATCCATCAAAAAGACTCCCATCTTCCACCGTGACCATCAGATCGTCTCTTGAAGCACCACCAACTTCATCGGTTCATTTCGATCGAATCTCATCACCGCCACCTGGAATGGCGTCTCTATGGTAATCCATGTGGAGACTCCCTGCTTGCCAATCTCAGCCGAGATTGTCCTCCCCAACGCATTCTGCCTCAAGAATTTCCTTGCATTTCCGAGACCGTGGGCATTCATGTGGCTGTGGACCGTATTGGTCATCGCCACCGTAGTGGGCGTCCTTCTGTGTGTCTTATGCATGAGCACGTGTTATAGACCAACCCGACCAGACTACGAGGAGGAGGGACTATTGAAGGAGTCCAGTTGCGGCAGAGTCTTCACATCCATTGGTACACACTGCTGCCATCTGGCGTGCAAGAGTATTATCTCGATTCAACATCAGAGGGTCGTTGCCCGAATCTCAAAGGTAGTAATTCTTCTCATACTGGCTGGGAGCACATACGGCATCTTTTGGGCAAAGGGAGACAGGACCTCGGCCACCATCGCCATCGCCAGTGCCATATTCATGATGACCCTACTATTCGTCCTCCTTTTGGTCCTTCCACTCTCCCAAGGTTTGAGTAACGTTCTGCAATCCACCTGCGTGCTGATCACGACCGCCGTGTGGCTGGGCGATATCACTGTAGAGATGAAGAGAGGATTTCTAGGCAACAGCCAGTGGGGGCCATACGTCGCCCCATTTCTACTCCCTTCCTTGGTCTCATCATCATTGGTGAAGATCTGCTGTTTGAGAATAGGAACACGACATACATGGACACACCGACCCCCACAGATGTAGATTTCAGTTTAGCCTCCTACAAGGGACACACTCCTTCAGGGCAACAAATGAGCGAAACAGAGCCGAAGACCAGTGGTGAAACAGAAGGAGAAGAAGAATAAACAAGTTATGAGTTCAGAGTTGGGAAGATGTTGAGGCGGACGATGTCTCTGAACGTGATCACGTTCCTCTTCAGAAAGTCTTCCAATGTTGGGAAGGATTACCTCTATCTCATGCACCGAAATCACTGAGGATTCAACTCTTCTTTGTCTGTGCTCAGACTTTACAGAAATTAAAACGCAAATTCGACTAGTGGTAAGATGTAGATGGTTCCAGTTGAAAATAATCTTCGATTTGAGAGAAAAGCAAGATCGCTTCTTACTTGCTACATCATCATGCCTAAGAGTGGTAAGGAGTCTATCTCCCTCTATATTTGCATCCTAATATGACCTCACCGATTGGAACACATTTCTGAGTTCTAATGTTGATCAGATAAGTCTGTTGCTGAGAAGCAACGCGAGGGAGAGTTCTCCATCAAGCCAGAAGATATCCCTTCCTCTTTGGATACCACCAAATGGCCTCTTCTTCTGAAGGTGAGACTAATGTGAATCACATTGGGTTGAAAATGCTCAGAACTACGATAAACTGCAAGTGAGAACTGGACAGTACACTCCCTTACCCAACGGACACACTCCCCTCCGTAGACCTATCGCTGACTACGTTCGATCTGGAGTTATCAACCTCGACAAGCCCTCTAACCCTTCATCTCACGAGGTAACTCCCATTCTATAGCCCCTACGTCTTTCATCTCACGTGCCTGACTCCATTTTCTCAGGTTGTTGCCTGGGTGAAGAGAATCTTGAAGGTAGAGAAGACCGGACATTCTGGAACCCTCGACCCCAAGGTCACTGGTTCTCTCATTGTGTGCGTGGAGAGAGCCACTCGTTTGGTCAAGTCCCAGCAAGGTGCAGGAAAGGAGTACGTTGCTGTCGTTCGCCTCCACGAGGCCATTGAGGATGAGAAGAAGTTGGCTTCGGTATGGGATCGGATGCCGTGGAAATGATGATTGATGTGAGAATGTAGGTTGTTCAGACTCTGACTGGAGCTCAATTCCAGAGACCTCCCCTCATCGCTGCCGTCAAGAGAAGACTCCGTGTGAGAACCATCTACCAATCCAAGTTCTTAGAGCTCGATGACGACAAGCACCTCGGTGTCTTCTGGGTCTCTTGCGAGGCTGGAACATACATCCGTACTCTTTGTGTCCATCTCGGTCTCCTCCTCGGTACCGGTGGTCACATGCAGGTGAGCTGATCCTCTTCTTGTCTTCTTCTCTTCTTCCTCCATCTTCTCACCATGACATGACTGAAGATGAAATAGGAGCTGCGTAGAGTGAGATCCGGTATCCTGACAGAGAAGGATCACATGGTGACCATGCACGACATCATGGACGCCCAGTGGCAATACGACAACAACAAGGACGAGTCTTACCTCCGATGGGCCATCAAGCCCCTCGAGTTTGTTCTCACCAACTACAAGAGAGTCGTCGTCAAGGACTCTGCCGTCAACGCCATCTGCTTCGGTGCTCAGCTCCTCATGCCCGGTCTCCTCCGTTACGAGGCTGGTATCGAGGTAATCATCCTTCTATTCCATTTCACTATATCTCAGAGAGACGATGATCATGATGATCATGATGATGATGAGAAGAGGAGAATGATTGGATGTAGGTGGGAGAGGAAGTAGTGATGATGACGACCAAGGGAGAGGCCATTGCCCTGGGTATCGCACAGATGTCCACCGTGGAGCTGGGATTCTGCAGCCACGGTGTCGTCGCTCGCATCAAGAGAGTCATCATGGAGAGAGACACTTACCCCAGGAGGTATCACGTGACCTCCACACTGGAGACTGACTCGTTGTAGATGGGGTCTGGGTCCCAGAGCTGTCGCCAAGAAGGCCCTCATCAAGGACGGAAAGTTGGACAAGTACGGAAAGGTCAACGAGAAGACCCCCGAAGACTGGAAGAAGGGCTACGAAGACTTCTCCCTGTGAGTCCATTCATACAATCCACTATCCTCTATGTAGATCGAAGCACTCGACTGATTGTAAAAGGGGCAACAAGGGAACAGAGTCTGCGAACAAGACCGAAGCCAAGGAGGAGAATGCTGAGACGGCCCCCGCTGACCAGGAGCTCCCCAAGGACGTGAAGAAGAAGGTGAGAGAGAGTGGAATGAAGGAGACTGAAGGGATGACAGCTGAAGGCAAAGAAGGAGGAGAGCGAGTCGGAGGAAGAGAAGCCAAAGAAGACACCAAAGAAGGCCAAGAAGGAGGAGAGTGACTCAGAGGAGGAGAAGCCAAAGAAGAAGACACCAGCGAAGAAGGCAAAGAAGGAGAGCTCGTCCGACGACTCTTCTTCAGAGGAGGAGAAGAAGAAGAAAAAGAAGAAGCAGGTCTCCTCTTCAGACAGCGATTGATAAACTTCACACTTGACTCTTTATTCACTTTACACCTGCTCGTCTTCTCTCATGTATCTCTCGATGATCGTGTGATGTGTCCTCATCGTGGGTCAGAGATGGAGGAAGATCTCGGTCTCTCGGGTGAGACGAGAGTGGGGTGCTCCCACACGGTCTTCTTCTCAGCTCGATTCAGCCAGTAAGTCCTCCCTGTCTCTCGTCATTCTTCCACTTCTCATCATCGTACATGGATTCTGTTCGTTCTGTGATGAAGAGGATGACTCACCTCGAATGTCGGTTCTCTCCTCCCAGCCTGGGGGAAGCGTTTCGTCTCTCTTCTTTGGTTGAGGATACACTTTTCTTTTGTTAGATGTCTACTGAATAAATTGAATTACCTGACATAGCCCTCTGGCCTAATTTGGTCGGTAGGATGGTCATCGAAGAGCTCTTCGCCTTCCTCTCCGTCAGCCTCTCTTTGTTGGCAGTAGCCCTCTCCTTCAACAACTGCTCTTCGATGTCTAATTGTTTCTCTTCCGCAGTCAACAGTTGCTCCTCTAAATCGTTGATCTGTCTACGTCTCATTCCAATGTAGAATTCATTCCTTTCACCTCGTCTAATATCGATTTCTGCTCTGCTAATTTTCCTGCCGCCTTGGCTTCCTTGTGGTTGATCGACAACTCCTTCATCGTCTTCTCGATGGAAGCCTTCTTCTCTTCCAGATCTTTCGCCTCTGTTGTTCGATGAGAAGGATCCTTCTCGTGTACATCACCTTGTACCAAATTTCTCGGCTTGGGTTGGATCATGTCTAATTTGTTATCTTGCTTGTACCTGAACTACATTAATCTCAAATAAAATCCAAGTGAATCACTTGTATAGCCAATAGAGTGTGTCTCTGTGGCCGCTGGAGAGAGCGATCTCGTCCGCTATTCTTCCCTGCTTGTCCTTGATGTAGAGATCTGCTCCCTTGAAGACCAATGCACTGACGATGGATGTGAACCCGTTTCTGGCCGCCAAGTGTAGCGGTGTATCTCCACTGCTTGTCTTCAGTCATCATCGTCTCTTCACTATTCACTCTTTGTCTGTCAGGTTTACGTATCTCGTTCCTATGTTCAAGAGTGTTTCGACTCCGTATTGATATCCTCTGTGGAAGGTCATCATCTGATTCCATGTCGCATCATCACCTTCTAACACATTCGTGGAGGAGAGGTACGCCAGACGTGATCTTGATGATGTCACTTGAGATCGAGTCGATTTCTCACCTCTTGCTCTCCCTGTGAACCGATGGTGGTGGCGATCCTCTTGAAGAGCTCATCATCCGATTTGTCGATCACATACCAAAGAGGTGTCCTGCATCACGTCAATCGCTGCTCGTGAGATGACAATCGGTGTTACCTCTTTGTTGAATCTTCTGCATCGACTCGTGCACCTGCTTTGAGAAGGTACAGGATCAAGTCTAATTGCCCATTTTTGATCGCGATGTGCAATCCCGTTTCCCCCGCTTCATTGATTGAACTGTCAACGCGATGAGTCTAATCGCCATCATCGCTCTCGTCCTCACTTGACATCGGGTCTCCTCGTCAAGATGAACTGCACACACTCTAAAGATTTTGAATAGCAAGAGAGATGTATCCCATTATCTCCAGACTTTTCATCTTTCGATTTTAGCAGGACACCCTGATTGTGTCAATACGAGTTTCTCTGCAGGATGTTTTATCCACACCTCTTCATTTTTGTCCGCACATTTGCTCAATAGATTCTTTAAACTTTCAGCGTCTCCTGAGAGACAAGTAGAGAGGAACTTCGTCCCGTTCTTATGTGTGCTGCATCTGCGCCCGAGTCAGCATGTCTGCTAGACATTTTTGATTCACTTGATGTCTGCACTCTTTCGAGGCCTATTCGAGGTCGTTCTGGCCTTTAAGAGGTTGGGATCAGAGATGCTCTTCGATCGCAACCGCAGTGTCAAAAATCCTTTCGGTTTCTGTGTGAGATGAGCCGCAGTCTAGACATCCAAACACGAGAGGTGTTCGTGTGAGTGCTTACCTCCATCGGGTGCGCGGCGGTTATTATGCGTGTGCTAGGGCTTTAACGTTGACAGGACCTGTCAAAATGAGGAACCTCGATGTTTCGAGAATTAACGGCTATCTTACCGATAAGGAGGTCATACCACGCTCTCTAATCTCACACCCACGATCTGTGAACCCATGATCAATCTCTTCACCACACGAGCACCTCTCATCATGATGAAGAACAAATTTCAACTAGGGAGAAAGAATGACATCTGGGCCGCAGAGAGAGATGACACAGAAGATATTTCGATGAGAGAAGCGTATAGAATGAAACAACTTGCACTTTGTATTTATTGGCATCAGCCCTGGTCACCTATCGAGCACACTAATCCATGTGTGAAGAGAAGAATCCTCGATCCACTCATGGAAGGGTGTGTCGATTGATCATCAGGGCGCCACAAAAAGTTTTCCGTTTTCAAGGTACACAGCGAGAAGAGATGGAATAATGAGGAGATACATGAAATATACAAGAATACACATACAATCGATACAAAAGAATTGAAAGATAAAAAGTGTCGAATGAGATGAGATGATACCCGTCTAGAGCTAGGATACAATCCTGCTACCTCTCCATTGTAGATGGTGGTGTGAGGTGATTTGTACAAGAGATCTTTGATCGTATGATACACCGTATGATCATCGAATGCAAGACATGCTCTTGTTGAAGCTTGGAGAGAATACCTCCGTCCCTGACACATCGTCAGATGAGAGAATGTATAGAGCAGGGATGATGATGAAGAGATGATGAAGAGATGATGAAGAGATGATGAAGAGATGATATGATGAAGAGATGATGAAGAGATGATGTAGAGATGATGTAGAGATGATGTAGAGATGATGTAGAGATGATGTAGAGATGATGTAGAGATGATGTAGAGATGACTCACCCCTCTTCCTCGGGGTCGATTCCTTCGTGTCAAAGATCTTCCAGAAACGTAACGTCTCGTCGGCAGCTGCCGTGGCGATCGTCTTGTGGTCAGGTCCCTGTGCCATGTGCAGCACCCTCGAAGTGTGACCCTTCAGCTCTGCCATCTTGGTCATTGTGGGATACTTCCACACGATCAGCTGGTTCTGACTGTAGCCGTGAGAGGTGACCAGCTCCTTCATGGTGTGGCTCCACGAGATCGAGCACACTTGTGACTTGGTGTCGATGCTGTTGATGCAAGTGCCGGTCTGTGTGTTCCAGAATCGGAGGGTCCTGTCTTGAGTTCCACCACCGGAGGCTAAGAGGTTTCGCTGCCAAGGGCACCAGGCGAGGGCCTTGACGGCGGCGTGGTGATGATCGAAACTGAAGACGGGTGATGTGGTCGTTCCTGGGCTCCAGATGTGTAAGAGGTTGTCGTTCGATCCTGAGGCGAGTTGTGTTCCGTCGGTGGACCACTTGAGGCCGCAGACCTTCGACATGGATCAGAATGAGATGATGATGGGGGCTGTGTCACCTCCTGGGTGTGTCCAGATAAGACGGAGACGGCATGGTTGGTGATGCGAACATCGTGATTGACGATGGTGGAGTCTCTTGAGCCGGAAGACAAGACGAAATTGTTCCAATCGAGGGATGAGATGCGTTGTGTGTGTCCATTCATGGTTCGAAGTCTCTGACAGCTTTGTACGTCCCAGATTTCTGTGGAGGAGTTGTGGAGACCCACTGCGATGTAAGAGCCTTCCTTTGAGAAGGCGAGCGAGGTCACTGGGTTGGCCTCCTCTTCGGTGTGAAACAGTTCGGAGGAAGCACCGGTCGTGGCGTTCCAAAGGTAAACTGCATTACCCAGGCCTATGGCGACGACATTCTCATGTGACCAATCCAAGAGGTTGAGGTAGTAGTCGTCGACCATGTCAGGGGCATCGAGAACCTACGCGGGATGAGTGGTGTCGACCATGTGATTCATATCCAGTCCACCTTCTCAGGATTGGCAGAGATGTGTCGGTTGGGGCGTACGGGTGAAGAAGCAGTTGCTAAGAGGTCGCTGGAAGAACCAGATCTGAGGAATCCACCTCCTCTGAGTGGAGAGTTCTCGTTGGCCACGATGAGGCTCTCGTCACTGAAGTTGTAGACTCTTGAAGTCTTCTGAGGGGAGTTCATGAATAATGTCTCTGCAATGGTGGTCTTGTAGCTCTCTAATGTGGAAGATGTATCATTTGCATTGGGGACGGTGTTCTCCTTGAGTAGAAAGTTGGTGACATCGATGTCTATGTCATTTCTGTTGGGGATGAATCGATCTGCAGAGTTCTTTCTGGTGACACGAGGAGATGATAGAGGAGATGTGGAAGAATGACCAGAGCCCGAGCTGGAGCGTCTGTGTCTGGAGGAAGAGGGGGAGGTGCCGAGCGATGATCTACGGGAGACAGACATCACGAGAGTGAAGTTGTTTGTGTTAGACGTGACCTCTCGGATGAGGTCGGATTGAAAAGTGGCAATATGCGCTTTTAAAATTTGTAACCGTTTTCTTCCCGCCCAATCTGACAGCCGTTGCAGGCACAGCTAACACTAGGTCATCATCCTACGATAGAAGAGGATATCATTCGTATGTGTTCATCACGGCGTTGGGTGTCACTCTATGAGCTGAGGTCTGACGACTTTCGCATGTCTGCATTCTGCGACCGCGAAGACCAACGATCTCATGTTCAACATCGGTGATTCGCAACGATGAACGGCTCAGGGTTTGGGACCAACGGAGAGGGAGGATCTATTACGATTCCTAATGGTTCTATCGGTCACCTAGGACAGAACAACGAACCCTTACTTGGATTGACTCCAGCCACCATACGTTCGATCGCCTCTGCAAATGGTCATCCAAATCTTTCGAACGAAGTGGCCAAGGCTCTCTGCCCCGAAGTAGAATACCGTATGAGAGAAATCATACAGGAGGCCTCCAAATTTATGAGACACAGCAAGAGGAGCAAACTGAGTGTAGAGGATGTGAATCACTCCTTGAGGTTAAAATCTGTAGAAGCGCTCTACGGTTTTTCTGCTTCCAAGGAACCTTTACATCTCACTCGCATGGTCCAATCCAATTCAAACAATGTCGTCTATTCCATAGAAGATAAGGAACTCGACTTCGACGAGGTGATTCTTTAGCGTCCTCACTCCATCTGATGATCCACAGATCATCAATGCACCCCCACCGAAATGTCCACAAGATCACAGTCTGGGAATCCATTGGCTGGCTGTGGATGGTGTTCAGCCACACATCCCACAGAATCCCACACCTGCAAAGAGAGGTGAGACACATCCAGCTACGACGGCTGACACCATGACAGACGCCAACAAGAAGAACCAGAATGCCACCAAGGTGGTTCCTCTGGTGAAGCACACGTTGAGTAAGGAGCTTCAACTGTACTTTGAGAAGGTGAAGACCACCCTCCTCGATGGCAATGCAAAGTCGATCGACGGAGTATTGGATCTCATCTCCAAAGACTCTGGCATCCATCACCTCGTACCTTATCTCACCAAGTTTGTCTTCGATCAGGTGCATCTTCATCTCTTTCATCTCCCTCTCAGAGTGAACATGAAGGACGATGAGTCTGAGACGATGGTAGGTGCACGCTCACTTGAGAGATCTGGACACTCTGATGGTTCTCATGCGGTTGTCTCGATCACTGGTCATCAACGAAGAGTTGAACGTCGAGCCCTACGTGAGACCCTCCACATCATCTGACATCATCTCATGATTCCAGGTCCACCAACTGATGCCAGCCATCTGCACCTGCATGGTGGGGAAGAGACTGTGTGCAGAACCCACAGAGAACCACTGGGCACTCAGAGACTATTCTGCCTCACTCGTTCTCCTCGTCTGCGAGAGGTGATAGATCTACATTTCTCCAAAGTGACGAGAGAGCAGATTCGGTCGTGGCTATCCCGCCTTCCAACCGAGGGTGACGAAGACTCTCGTGCAGGCCTTCTGTGATCCATCGAAACCACTGACCACCCACTACGGTGCCATCAAGGGACTGTCTGTCTTCGGTCCACAGGTGAGAAGACAGGAGAGGAAGAGCTGACGTTGGGAGGTGGTGGAGACTTCTCTCATTCCTCACTTGAAGGATTACGTGCCGAAGCTGCAGCCAAAGTTGGAGTCGAAGAACTTGAACGAGTTGAACGAGGCGAAGAGAGTGAAGACGGCCCTGCTGGTGAGGAGGAAGGGAGAGAGAAGAATGACGAGAACAGGAATGCGTGGGGAAGTATATCTATCAGATGAGCAAGAATGGAGGTGGAAGTGGAGGGGATTACGAAGAGCTGCGTCTCTTGTTTGGTGACAGTCTCCTGCCCTACTGCAACCTCACCGACACCAATCTCGAATAATGAAAATTTACAACGAGCGTCTTCTTTTATAGTTTCGAGTACACGGGAGGCTTCTTGGTGAGGGTGGCTGTGAAACTCTTGGCCACGTCTTCCGTTAAGACGGCGAAGCCGTTCCAGGTTGCCACGTAATCTAGAGCATCGGGGACACTGTGGTCTCTGCTGTAGATGAGGTTCTTCTTGATGCCCAGAATGGCCACGGGGCTCTTCTTTGCAATCTGTTGAGCCAAGTCTAAGGCCCAGGCCACGGTGGCGTTCTTGTCGGGTTGGACGCAGGAGAGGAGGCCCACTGACATTGCCTCGGTTGAGGAGACGTTTCTCCCCGTGTAGCTCCATTCTCTGATCTGTTCTTCGTTTCAGACGTGAGATCATGAAACGATGGTGATGATGTCACCTTGGATGAGTTTCCGACGATCTTGGTCATTCTCTGGAGGGTGCCGAGATCGGCGACGATGCCAATGTCCACTTCTTTGATGGTGAAGAAGGTCTTCTCGCTGGCTACACGGACGTCTGCCGCACAGATCAAATCGACACCTCCTCCCACGCAAGCTCCGTGCACCGCCGCAATGATGGGTTGGGGGATTTGTTCAAAGATATCGAAGGGTTTCTGTAGTTTCAATGCCATGTTACGAATCTGATCGACGATCAGAATGAAGCGAAGGAGATCTTCAACTCACAGTATTTCCCTTTCGTGCAGGATCTACTCCTTCCGATTGGAAATCAATCGCGAACTCGTTCAGGTCTAATCCTGCGGTAAATATCTGCAATCATCAGAATTTGATCGATGAAACTGTTGTGCACACCTCCTCAGCTGAGCTAAATACGACCGCTCTTACGATGTCGGTGCGCTCACCAATGTATGCGAATAAGGTTGTGAGCTCAGACCAGAAAGCTCTTGTCATTGTGTTCTTCTTGTTCGATGCAAACTGGACGTGAAGTACATGAGGGAAGGGGAGAGAATATTTCAATGTTGTGCATGATGGGAAATCTTTGAGGGAATCTGCAGCAGCCATCTTGTATCAGTCTGTATGTTGTCGGTGTTGATGACGATCGGATAATCAGTTGATCCGGCTTAAACCAAAATTCTACAACCCAGTCCCCCTTTTATTCAACAAACATCATTGCTTCAACACAGGCCAAACAAATCCCTGCACGCTGATTTTTGACCAACATGAGCCGACGAAAAGATCATGACATCGATGAAACCAGTATTGTATTCTGTACAACGAAATTGTCTCTATCTAGCCCTGGTGAGACCCTCCATGGCTCTGAACAAGAACTCGTAATCACGATCACCCAACCTTCCCTCTCCAACATCGTCCTCCCTCAGGTGTTCGTACCGATCCAAGATGTACCGACTGACTTTATCCTCCAGATACCTTCCTCTATTCAGCCCAAGACAAGAGACGAAGTAGGTCACCTCATGTTGGAGATTCCGGGAGCAGATAGAACACTGAACACGTTCTGATCGGAGAGGATCGTTGGGATGAGAACCTTCATTCTCTCCTTCATCTGTGCGAAATCGAATCGATCTGCCACCACGAGGACATCGGTGATGCGATCCACGATGGAGAGATTGATCCTCCCCGTGTAACAGAACTCCATCATCGATCTGAATGCTGCAGGGTGTACGTCTCGTATGACCACCTGACACCGTCATCCTCTCTTCTTCTTCTGTCTTCACCTTTCCACGGCTCTCGATCCACTGATCACCTTCCAGCATGGCTCGAAATACGGGCACTTGAGCACACAGTACGATCCTGTGGGCGGGGATGTCGATTTCGATGGTGGAATTCGATGGATCGATGAGAGAGAAGGTGACATCACTCAGATCCTTCGAGTAGAGATATCTCGACATGTCTCCCTGGCCGTAGAAGTTTTGTATTCCGTTCTTCTCTTTCTCCTCTGCGTAAGGTGCCACCGCTGCTCACTGGGTTCAATTTGTGTTCGAACGATGAGTATGATGAGATATCGTGTGGTGAATCACCTCGATTGAGACACTGCATGGGTGTCTGTCCTTGGTTGTCCTTCATCATCAAGTCTGCTCCCTTCCCGATCATCATCTCACTCATTCGAATCAATTTCCTCTTCATCGCAATGTGCAGAGGTGTCTGTCGATGTCAACAGCATCCCTTCTATCTCCCTACCTCTCCGAACATATTCTTGTAATTGACATCACTTCCCTCAACGATGCACTGAAAGAGCTCCACCTCTTTCTCTCCCTCTGAATCGACCGAGAGGAAGAAGAGGTGAAGGAGATTGTTCTGGTCTTCCACGATGGATCCCAACTTTGTCTTCTCTCCTTCGTCCTCGTTCCACTTGCATTCTTCTCCCCTCTCTCGGATGAGGTGGAGACTTAACTCTCGGTTCTTTCCTTTGATCGTCCTGGCTAATCGAGAGAGACCTTCTTCTGTCACTTCTCCTCTCTCTCTCTTCTCTCACCTTTAGAATCGACGACACGGGCGTCGATGTCTTCCTTGTTCTCTCGGTAGAACTCTTCGTATTCATCGGGTGAGGCGGTGTTGAGGATGTGCTCTAATTTGGGTGCTATCGATAGCTCCGCTTTGGTCATCTGACTCTCTTCACTATCTCTCTCTTCTTCTCTCCTCACCTCTTTCTTCACTTTCTGTCTCAGTTGTGAATGGACTCCATTTCCCTTGATCGATGGATATGTCTCAGACAGAGTGATGTATTTCTCTTCATACAATGTCAGGCAATCCATATCATATGATGATATGAAAGACAAGAGACAAGAGAAGAGAGAAGAGATGATAGATGGATCACCCTCTAATGATTCTAAGATGAACAACCACTTGTTCCATATGGGATCCACAGGTTCACGGATGAATCGTTGCAGGAGTTGATGAACATTGAAGATGAATTCCATCTGAGCCACCACATCCGATAGTGTGACCGGTGTCTTACTTGAATCGAGAGACAACCGAGAGATCTTCTGACTCAACAGATTGCTCATCGTGATCAACAGGTAGATTCCATTGTAACGTATGTGTCCGTTGATCTGTCTGTCAAATCCCTCACTGAATCTACCATTGCAATATCTGTTCACTCTCACTTTCACTTGTCTCAATCGACTCACCCCAATTGGGTCTCGATGTTGGGCCACACGTTCTGTATACATTCCAGAACATCTGTTAAAACAATTCGAATCCTGTCAGATTCAATTTGAATCGAATCGATGACTTTACCTCTTGATGTCTTCGTTCGCCCGGACGTGACCCTGATTGGAAGACACGACGGGGCCACCGGCGACACGGACGATGGAGGATGTCTTTCGGACGAGTGGTGCGTGACCGTTGGTCTTGTTTGTGGTCGATTCTGCGTGGCTGTTGTTCGTCTCTTGCTTTCGTAGGTCCTCTTTGAGGGCGTCCGATCGCTGCATGGTTCCTCTCATCTGGGTGATCAATTGCTTGACCTGCATCATGATCAGCGAACACCTCCTCTAAAATGGATCGTGTCAAACGTACATTCTTGATGGCTACGATTGGACCCAGGGGCCAGCCTCTACCTTCCAGTTGTCGCTCTGAGAGTCTGTGGTGTCGGTCTTCCATCTCGTTGAGGTCATTGAGAATGCTATCGACATGTTTGAAATCTTTTAGCTCTCCCAAGCTCCTCATCTTGGCGCCGAATACAGCAATCTCATCCTATGTTCGTCATCTCTTGCTGTGTACATCAGACGTAAGATGATTCACCTCTTCCCCGGGTCTTCTCCCCAAAGTGAGACTGGAGCGTCCTATTCTATGCTCTAACTCTTCCATTGTTGTCAATCGTGGTGGTGGCTCTGCTCTCCTGACTTGATCTCGTAACTCTCGCATCATTCTTGGTGCTTCTGTCATCGGTGGAGGTGGTGGTGCTGGGGCAGGCTCCATCTCTTCCTCAACGCCCTCCTCATTTTCCTGTGCATCTTCCTCTTTCGTGTTCACTTCGAAAACCTCCTCTGGTCTCTCCTCTTCAGGGAAGTTCTCTTCTTCCTTTCCATTTGAATCAGCGGGTGGCAGCTCCTCTTCCATTACTCAATTGTGAGATTATCGAACGGTCCTATCGTTGCATACGTATGTTATCGTCAGTCTCTTTTCACCGAAGGTGTTCGCCTTTTGTTGATGCCCTGGTGATGATGTATGGCACAATTAATTGAGGAGCCGAGTCCCAAGAGATAGTAATTCGAACAGAAACAAATGGACAAAGAGACAAGAGTGATGAGGGATGAGAGAAGAGAATAGAATGGGATGGATAGAATAGAAGAGATGGATAAATAAATATTGAAGAGAGAGAGAGTGCTGTGATTTATTGAAGGTGGGTATGTACAGAGTTAAGTCAGAAATCCAAGAGTAAGAGGAGATAACCAGGGAGAACCAAGGAGTGGTCTAGACGGAAACCGACAGCCATGTAAGACTGGACGATCTCCTTCATGTTCTTCTCCTCCCTCTCCACACAGGCGTACATCTTCTCGCAGCCGTATTCGTCGACGAGGTCTAAGAGGGTGGAAAGACTCTCCTTGTTCTTCATCTCGATGGGCCTCTGGGCCTCGATGAAGGACATGCACTCGTTCTGAGCGATGAAGGCTCTCGAAGTCACGGTGTCCGTGGTGGTTGTGTTCTGTGGATTCGGTTCAATGTGGAAGAACTCGATCTTCTCAAATGCCTGTTCTCAATCAGCACTCATCGATAATGTGCGGAAGATGAAAGTCTCACGGGTTGCTTCTTCATGGCTGTCTTGAAGAAGTTGCATTCGATCCTCTTGGAGAGTGGATGGAGTTTGGTGTAGAAGAGGGTGGACAGACACGTGGGCTCTTCACGCTGCTGCTGTTGCCTCTGCAGGTGAGAGAGGTGCTGGACCTCGTCGTAAGACTTGAGATGGGTTGCATGTTCCTCCTCGGCGAGTTTTCCGTGGATGAGGCCCAAGTGATTGACTTGAGGAATGGACTCGATCTTCATGTTGGGTGCTATTGGTACGTACGTGATAAAAGTGATTAATATAGACTGCCTCCGCCCGTTTCAACGATAAGACGATTGCAGATTTGTGATCTGAAGTGAATGCCAGAGTGTTCGTGAAAGACTCCTACCATCAAGATGAAGGGTACTCGGGGTTGTGATGAAAGAAGGAGGGCTTCAAATCTGTTCGCCGCAAAGCGGCTAAGTCAGTGCAAATGCTTATACAGTATATTTATAATAATATATATATATCGAATGATACAAGTTTCGTGGGTTGTCAGAGTATCGACCACCTCACATCACGATGATGAATGATCTCGCACCTGATGGAGAGAGGATATGTGGTGACCAATGGAAACTCTGTTCCAGAATGGTCCCGAACGGTGTCCTCTGGTCGGCGGGTGCAGCTGAGGAAGGAGAAAAGTGTTTGAAAACCTGCCGCAAGCCGGTTTTCCGCAAAGGCTCTACCGGGAAAGTTCAAGGTTTGGCCCGGACTTCATTCAGACTTGACCCTCTATCTTGCGGAAAGTCTGCGGGTAATAAAAATCATACGTGAAAACTGGAATCTACCCGAACCTTCCAATCACATCACAACGATCGATCAGTGGTCATTTGTATATGCACTATTCCAATAATACTGTGGTATATTGGATGCGTGGAGCATCATCACGAGATACATGATCTTGGTGATGTTTTTCGCGGTATCCTCCAAATAGGAAGACTCTTCGTAACGATGCTAGCCAACGATATAATACGAAAGATCTTTCTTCAACAGAGTTCTATCCGATGAAGGAGACACAGTGTTCCTGGTGTGACACTTCCTTTGTAATCCATTGACAAGAGAACCGCCAGAGAAGCACCCCTTCGAACTCGATATTTTATCTTTATCAACCGTTTTGTATTTTACCCAGCAGATTCTTCATGACACCGCTCATGACGGGTTGTCCTCTCTTGGTCTTCTTCAAGACGTTCTTTGTGGCCGCCTTCCTCTTGTTGGCCTGTACCTCCCTCTTCTTGTTCTCCTCTTCCATCTTCTTCTTCTTTTCTTCCATCTCTGCTTCTTTCTCTCCTCTCTTCTGCTCCCAGATCTTCTCGGCAACTGCAAAATAAGAATCCTGTCCATCGATCAGTCTCATCCATCATCATCACATCATCTCCACCTTTCGTTTGATTCTCTTCTTCATCGGTTCTTGTGACTCTTCATCTTCTTGTTCCTCCTCACGATCGACCTCTTCCTCCGCATCTCTCTCCTCGTCTTCAGATTCCTCCTGTAACTTGGGTGTCTTCCTCTTCTGTCCTCTTCTGTCCTCTGGTTCATCACTTGATGTGATTCGAGAGAAAATCTTATCATAATAGCTCTCCTTCTTCCCCTCCTTCTCTTCCCTCGTCTGTGGGTATCAGCGGTGAGACTTGTGCAGCGAATTCACCTTTATCTTTTCGTAAGATTTCTGGAGCTTTCGTGTGACACCTTTGATCTTCTTGCTCTCTGAAGAACATCATCTTGTGATGAGAAGATGAATGACACACCTTTCAAGGCAACCTCTCGCTTCTTTGTCAATTGAAACTTTCCATAAGCGGCCTTTCCTAACTTCTTCTTTCTTTCTTTGTGTTGCTGGTGTTCTTTATCTCCCGTGCCAGCATGGACAACCAGTCTCTTTGGTTTGGGTTTCGTATTTGTCTTGTCGGTCGAGCTCATCTTGTGGATCCGCCTGTGATGTGATGTGATGTGATATCACATCACATCACCGAGGTGGTATTTTTTTGAAACTGACCCTTCGAACCACAAAGATGCTGAGGTCTCTGTCACGGGTCCGTCTGCCTCAGGTGATCAGTCCCTTGAGCCTTTCTCATTGAATGATTAGCGATGCATTTCTAGACAGTCCATTTCACCGGCACTACGTCTCAACAACAGAGCTATTTTCTTCAGAGGATTTTCTATCGAGTCATCTGAGGGATCTGGCCGAACCTCTCTTAGCGATGGTCCAGTTTTGATCGACCAATCCATCAAAGAACTAAGCAAGGCCTGCAAAGAAGAAAATTACGAGACGGTCATAGATGTCTGGGCGAAAATCGCATCTTCAGAAGGAATCACACCCCAACATTTGAAACAGGTGATTCTGATTCCGTGTTGATCACATTCAAATGAGACAGGTCATCTTCGAATGTCTACCTAACGGAGTGGTCTACGTGGCACGTTGTGCAGAGCAGTTGATGGCGGAGAAACAATTCAACATCGACAGACAGTTGTACATCACCCTACTCCTCTTGTACGCACAATCAGATAAGCGTCGTTTCATCGAGGTGATCGAACGAATGGATCCGTCATTCCATTCATCTTCCAACAGCTCTTGGAGAAGACGACACCAGACCAACTCCAATTGAGCCGACAGACGAGATACAACATCGACGTCAAGCTACTGCACAACGTGAGACGTTGAATGGGGAGAGGGTTCACTCTTTATCAGGTGGACACGAAATCGTTGAAGAAGTGGGATCGATTCATCCTCTCGGAGTACAACCGTCCGGAGTTGAAGGACTTGAAATCTTCGACACAATCTGAAGTCCACGATCTATTGGAACATCAACTCCGCACGGAAGACATCCCATCCTTCGTCGAGTGAGTGATCATACACCTCTTCTATTCCCATCCTCTCTTCTCCTTCCTCTACTCTATTCTATCTGATCTATCCTTCTGATATAGGACAGAACGCTGTGTCACCTGGAGAACAAGATCGAGCGAGATTTTTACGTTCGTGCCCTGCTGGGTAGAGGGGTAGGAAACAGCAGCATCATCCGGCAGATCAATAGCCTCATGATCGGGAGGATGGAGCTCTTACCCAAGACTGTCTCCGCCATCGCCGTGGCCGTTTCACAGGATGCAGTCAGCCACACGAAAGTGTGGGAGAAGGCATCGACGTACCACATCGCATCACTGGGCACTCGAACTCTCTCTGCGGTGAAGAGCGGGAGAGAAGAAGAGATCAGAGAGTGTGCGGAACTTCTGAGGGAGAACCCGAGAGTACCACTGGCATTGGAAGCCTCTGCGGCCCTGAGAGATCATTACGCCAGGAAGATCACGGAGAAGATCAGGGTGTCGAGCCTCAAGCACGGAGGGCTGAGTGAGAGAGTGGAGGAGGAGATCAGGAAGATCATGCCGGAGAGGAACAGAGTCATATTCGAATCTATCAAGAGTCCGGAGAGCGTCTCAGAGAAACACCTCCTTGGTTTCTTACCAGATCCCGCCCCATCGGTGACGTCTTCCCTATTTTATCTCTATGATGGGAGTCATACCATAGAATATTCTGTTTGATGGATTCTCTTCTGAACGAGAGTAGAGGAGGAAGGTACCTGCGAGGACCATGACAGCGGAGTCAAGATCGAGAGGTTTCGCACAGAGGATGGAACAGTTACAGAGGGCGGAGGCTGCTCGTCACAGTCTGAAAGAGGAGAAGCCAATTTCAATAGAAGACAAGTGAGGCGGTTGAAGTCTACCTCGTGTGTTGGAATGATTGCATCATCCATCTTGGTGTGTGCTCAGCTGCCAGTATCTTTAAAAGGTACTTGAATTGATGGAGGAGGACGGAGAATCGTAGTAAAATCAGTGAGTGCAAATGCCACCGCAGTCATCCATTCCCATTGCCTTCTACCCTATCAGGGGCGCCCCTGTGATCTGAGTTTATTCTGACAAGCAGAATATAATTTTGGTGGGTTGCTGAGATGACGGCTGTCCGTTTGACACACTTTAGAGAGGAAGTGCGCTGGAAGTGGAACACCTTACCTCCTTTTCTTTAGAAAGATATTTTTTCTTCATTGCGCATGTTTCATTGGTTGTTGCTCACCATAACGAGCAGACCAAACGAAGAGACGAGATGGCAATGTTCGCGCTGATATCTCTGATCTTCCTGGTCTTCTGCGGTGGGATGGCTCAGTTCACCACCTATCCAGTGGTTTCCACTGCGCTTAAGGACTTGTACGACTCTACCAACGGTCTGATACCCCAACCATCTTCTTAACTGAAGGAAGACAGGCCAAAGGTGGAAGAACAATACAGGTTGGAACACAGGAGATACCAATTACTGCGCTGGATGGTACGGGGTAGAATGTATCATCAAACCCGAATTCAGCTCCTCCCTCACCTTCGTAGCCCTTTTTTTGGACAACAATAATTTGAGTGAGTCGTCGACCGACAGTATTTCTCGGATCTCATCCGCAATGCAGATGGACAGCTCCCAGCATCCTTATCGGGTTCAGCCTTCTATATTCCATACGTTTCGATGGCGAACAACCTCCTCTCTGGAAACATTCCGGAGATGTTCTCCTTGACTTCAGTGGGATTCAACTTCACTCGAAACAATTTGATAGGTTCGCTTCACCTGTTTATCATCTTCGTATGATTCCTCTCACGATCTCATACCATCTCATTTAAAATGACATCGGCAGGAACTTTACCTTCGTCACTGAGTCAGTCATCTCACCTGTTGACCATTCAGGTGGGTTACAATATGCTTAGTGGCACGCTCCCTCTTGGTGTCTTGACAACATCCCCCGGGTTGTTGCAGCTGGATCTCAGCCACAACCACTTTGAAGGTAAGACGACCCATCTTCACCATCTGCCTGACATGTTCACCACAGGAGAGATTCCGGAGGTATTTCAGTCCTTCCCATTACTGCAGTACATCGACTTGAGGTGATGCGAGGACCGATCTCACAGACTCATCCTCCAACAGAACAAACTTGCTCCTAGGCTCCCTTCCCGAATCACTAGGCAACCTCATCAGTGAGTGCAGCACGATCGCGCGAGCACGCATGCTGATGGTGATAGATCTCTCTTACGTCGACTTCTCTCAAAATCAGTTGAGCGGTTCCATTCCGGCTTCTTGGGGGGACTTGGTCAATATACAGTGAGTCTCGCCTCTCGGTGACCCCACTGACCCTCTCAGGTATCTCGCTCTCTCTTCCAACATCTTCAGTGGAGGTGACTCATCCGTTTCATCGATTCACATCTCATCGAACTCGCATTCAAACGATGACAGAGATCCCTGATCTCGTCGGCAACTGGAGCCGTCTGGCTTACATCGATCTCAGTGAGTCATCGAGGATGACAGAGTTCTCATTCATTCAGGTGCCAACAATTTCGGTGGAACGATTCCCTATGGAATGGGTGAGAATGATCTACCCGTACCTCCTGACACGAACGAGGCAATCTGACCGAGTTGATCGTCTTGAGGTTGAATGGAAACCAGTTACAGGGAGAGATCCCCAGGGGTGAGGAGAAGAGGGAGAAGAGAGGTGACGGAGACAGGTATATTGAACATGGTGAACATGGTTGACATGTCTCTGAACAACAACAATCTCACTGGAGAGATCGGAGATCTTTCTCAGATGAAGAAGCTATCCATCTGTGAGTACCTCTCGATGGTGCTTTCTATTGAACGATCAAGGTTGGTTATCATTCAATCGATTCACTGGATCCTTTCCCACCGGTGTAAGCTCACTTCCCGCTCTTCTGGTGATGTCCCTCTTCCTATGGATTTCCATTCATTCTCTGGAGACATTTCTCATCCTCTCACCACTCTTGTTCATCTCTATCTTGACTTCTCTCCTTCGTCTCAGTCAACTGACGATGAGCAGTTCCTTGTGTTGAGTTCAAATCGCCTCACGGGAAGACTACCGGACGATTGGGCTCAGAATTCCACTATGATTTCTCTCGTGAGGATCCACACGTCCGATACACACACACATAATGCATCTCTCATCGTGTCATCGATCTGATGATATCAGGATGCATCGAACAATCAACTGAGTGGTCCTCTCCCTCCTTCCTTTTCGAATTTGAATGGACTGAGGATGCTCCTCTTATCTCACAACGATTTATCGGGAGACATCAACGTGATGGAGAGCATGGTCCAATTGACCACCATTGACGTATCCACCAATCGTTTCAGCGGTGAATTGACCCCCAACATCTTCGCCTCCATGACGTGAGGCTCAACGAACGAACGATCTCCTGATTCTCTACAGCGATCTCGTGTCGTTCAATCTGTCCACGAACAACTTCAGTGGATTGATGGTCTTCAACTTTAGCATCTTCTCACCCCTTAGATCTTTCGATGTCTCTGGAAATATGTTTCACGGTTCAGCTCCTGACGACATCCGTTATCTCGTTCGACTCCAATTCGCAAACTTCAGGTAATCTTCCCTTCATCGTAAAAGACTCAATCGATTCAGTCGTAACCAATTATCGGGAGGAGTACCATCGGCCGTGGGTCTCCTAGCGGAACTGCAGACCGTGAGAAGATAATCGAATGGCATTGAATGACATCCATCAGGTCGATTTCTCTCACAATCTATTCTCAGGTGAGGACGAGGAGGTGAGTCGATTCATCTGACACAAAGGAGGGGTCTTACCTTCCGTTTCTGGCATGACGAGTCTGAAGACGGTTCGGATGGATAACAACAGGTGATCGTTTCACTGTGGATGAATGATTGACTTATCACGCAGTTTCTCTGGAGAATTCCCATCTTCCTTTCGTCAGTTGACTCAACTGACTGAAGTGTCTATCAGTTATAATCGTCTGACACTGTCTGATCTCTCGCTGTTCACCTTCCTCGACAGATTAGAGACTTTGAACCTGTCCCGTGAGTATCATCGTTTTTTCTACGATTGACTGTCGATAGACAATGCCATTAACGCTCCTCTCTTGTATAACATGAGCAACATGAGGGTGAATCCTCCTCTTTGTGAGAATAAAACTAACGTGAACAGAGTCTCAAGATGGTGGACCTCAGTCATAACAACATCACTGGGCCCATCACCGGTCTATTGAGCATTCCGGGTATCCAGAAGTTGATATTGAACGATAACAAGCTCACCGGGGGGATCGGTTCGTTCTTTTGTGACCCGCAAGAGGTGAATCTGAGAAACAATCAACTGTCGGGAGGTGAGATGAGATGAGATATGTGATCCTGACGCACACCAGACGTATCTTTCATGGGTACACTATCCTCCATCGAAAGTATTGATTTGAGGTGACTCGTTCACCCTCGGCATCGATCGATACTTCACACATCACGTCCACGTTCCTTACATTCGGTCAGTCGAAATAGCTTGAGTGGTCCTATGCCAGAACTATCGATTCAGAACAGAATGAAGTATCTCAATTTGAGTGCGAATCATCTCACGAGGTGACGTTCCACACGAACGATTCACTGAATGATATCTAGTCTGCCCTCTGACGTGTCGCGTCTCGTTAAATTAGAGACTTTTGACGTGTCCCACAATGACATCCAAGGTATCGTGCCAGATTTCAGCAACAGTGTCGGTCTGACATCTCTATTTCTTCAAGAGAATCACATCCACAACGACCAACATGGGGATACCCTCCAACATCACGTGATCTTTCTCCATTCGAATCATCTGAAACGAGTCAGGTGTGATCTGAGGTACAACAACATCGAGTGTCCCATCAACTCCTATTCGTTTTCCAAATGTCAATCACAATGCACGGTAGCAGATATGACACCGCAGAGGGTTCAATTGACGACATCTGTACCCAGAGACCAGGTGAGAATCATCGATCGATGACGATTTGTGCATCCTGATCAAACGAATCAGACCCTATTGAACAACATCGCTCTCCAGTTGAACATCTCCGTCCGCCGTCTGTCTTATCTCTCCGAGGGTGTGTGGATTGTAGTCGAAGAAGGGTGACGAGACACAGGTAATACGTTCACACTGAACATCGCCCCACCTGGTGCAGGAGATGTGAATCAAGGTTCAGCCAATTACACGGCAGCCCTTTTGGCCCGATCACCTCTCCTCAATGGAGTGTCTTCTGTGGTGAGATCGATGCATCGCCCCTCGAATGATTTCAACTGAAGCGAAAAGGAATGGCCCATCGTACCGAAGAAGGGCCTGTCCTCCTCTACGATCGCTGGCATCGTGGTTGGTGTCATCCTCTTCATCCTCATCCTCGCTGGGGTGGGAGGTTTCATCTTCGTGGTGATGCGAAGAAAGTGGAAGAAGGAGTGAGGGGTGACGAGAGTGGACGACACTGAAGATGAAACAGGAAACAGAGGGAGATGATGTTACAGATGCTGGATCAATTGCTGATACGTGACGTGACCGTCGAGAAGATCATCGGTCAAGGAAATTTTGGAAAAGTGTACAAGGGAGACTGGTGAGTATCGTGATTCATCCATCATCTCACTCGAACTATCACACGAGTTTCATCCATTCTCACCAAATGGATCTGATGAATGTAGGAACGGAACACCTGTGGCCATCAAGGGCGTGAAGAATCAAGACGATTTCCAAGATAATCAATTCAAGGAGGAGATCAAGCTACTCCAGTGAGACGATTGGGTGGTCGATCTTGTATTCACGATCGAAACAGAAAGTTGAACCACCCGAATGTGGTGCGATTGTTGGGAGTGTACATGATGGAGGACTCGGTGGATTAGAATGACTCGATCAGGTCCTCGAATTCGCAGAGAATGGATCGCTGGATGATTTCTTGAAGAAGAACAGAGACCAGTTGGACACTGCGCTCCTCTTATTCATGGTCCTTGATCTCAGTGAGTGATTCATCATTCCATGGTTCTCATGGTTATGCAGTCAATGGAATGCTTTACTTACAATCCAAATCGATCATCCACAGGTGAGATGTCCATACTCTCTCTATCTTCTGACGAGAACAGGGATTTAGCCACACGCAATCTTCTGTTGGATGGCGCTATGAACTGCAAGGTTTGATTGATCGTACGTTCTGCCTGATCGACGCACAGATATCCGACTTTGGACTGAGCAGAGAAGAAAATGTCTACAATGGAAAGAGTGCTGCCATCCCTTATCGCTGGGCTGCCCCCGAAGTGATGCAAGACCGTGTCAGCACCTTACAATCTGACGTGTGGTCCTTTGGCGTTGTGGTGAGTCCGTTATTCTCTCCTAATCTTCTGATTTATCTTTCAGGTGTGGGAGATCTTCACGGGCGCTATGGGTGAGACGTTCGTTTGAAGAATCATCTTTTGAACGGAAACAGTTCCTTATCAGACGTTGACGAACAAGGAAGTATCAGAGCAGGTGAATCGGATGCAGCGAGAACATCTAACGAATGAGAAAGGTACCGAATGGAATTCGATTGGATCAGCCCGAGTCTTGTCCCCCCGCTATGTGGGATCTTGTGATAGATTGCTGGAACAAGAGCCCAACAAAACGCCCCACGTTTGAAGGGATACGATCTCGCTTCATGTCTCTCTTTGAGCCTAGGATGAAGGAGAGGAAGAACAGGCAGACGTTGTGAGTAGAAGCGGGGGATCGACGTAATGAACGTCACAGGTTGGTCGAAGTTCCCCCAGTCACAACCGGAGGATATCAGGATGAATACATCGAGATGACGAGCCAAGGGAGGGATTCTACAATCAAACCTTACACAGTGGATATCGAAACCCAAATCACGGCTCAGTACAACTCCTCAGATGGGTCAAACAGATACAGCTTTGCTCCAACTTAAATAATAAACATCCTCTATGGATTGTGATCATAGAACCCCTTGAGCCTTCACGTCATTTGTGCAGACGTGATACGTCTCATCATCGCGCGAGTGGACGAGCCGTCAGATTGATGGTCAGAACATTCAGAGGAGTAGAGCACCCGAATTTTCTCCTAAACCCATACAGACCCCTCCTGCTGTATTCTGGGGCATGAAGATCAGCGTAGTCCTCTCGATCCTTCTGTTTTCCACAGTCGCATCATTCAACGTGTCCGATGTGTTAAGAGCGGAGGGTGGGCCTGCTCCAGCGGATCAAGCTGAGCATTTTAAGGTTACCCACAAGAGACGCACATCGCTGTCACGAAGGACGGATTCCAGTTGGTGATGGTCAGGATTCCTCACGGAATCAAAGGACCCGATAATGGGAACACATCTAGACCCGTCGTCCTTCTCATGCACGGTCTATTGGACGATTGTGCGACCTGGGTGAGCCGTATCCTGCGTTCTCAAATCTGATATGATAATGTAGGTAATCAATCTTCCTAGTCAGTCACTCGGATTCCTGTTGGCCGACGCTGGTTACGATGTCTGGATGGGTAACGTCAGAGGAAATTCTTACAGCATGGGCCATCAGTATTACAATCAACAAAACGAAGGTACAAAGCATCTGCCATCATCTAATCACCATCCGTAGATTATTGGAGATCCATCGATTTTGACAACATGATCCAATTTGATCTCCCTTCCATGGTTGATAAGGGTAACATCTCATCTCACATCACCCTCACCTCCACAGCTCTCTCAGTCTCCGGTAGAAAGACCCTTTCTTACGTTGGTCATTCTCAAGGAACCCTGATGGCATTTGGGGCACTCACCACAAACAAGACACTGGCCAAACAGATTGATGTGTGAGTTCACACAGAACACCTCATCTCTGTATTGATCTAATAATGAGACAGCTTCATTGCCATGGCTCCTGTAGCTTACCTTGCAAAGCAGAAGGCAGCCATGTTGTCCTTCCTTTCTAAATTAGAAGTCATTGGGATTGTCAAGTTCTTTGGTGCAAGAAATCTCCTACCTCCTCGTGAGTTCATGTACAATGAGGTTTATAAATGACCTGACCATCTGTCAGAATGGTTGATGAAATTAGTGGGTGGCACAGCTTGTAGATTTACCCCTTGGCTGTGCCAAAATGCACTTGGAATCTTTGTTGGTAACAATCCAAAAAATCTGAACACAACCAGATTACCTTTCATCCTATCTCTTGAGCCAGGTGTGAAGCAAAATCAAGTATGAACTCATTCATTACAGGAGGTACATCTGTACAGAACATTGCACATTGGGCACAGAATGTAAACAGCAAACGGTGTTTATTTATTGTAGATCACACTTACCTTCTCAGTTTTCAGAAATTTGATTTCAAAGATCCCAACAAGAATATGAAGATGTACGGTGTACCATATGCACCAGAATATCCACTGGATCAACTGACAAGAGCAAGTGGGGTCCCTCCCATTGCAATCTTCAATGGTGGTAATGATCTCTTGGCTGATCCAGAAGATGTTGACTTCCTGATCAAGATGTTACCAACTGACAACATGCCTATATTACATAACTTTCAACCCACATACAACCACATTGATTTTCTTTGGGGTAAGGGCCTCACTATGGATGACCCAACTGACAGGATACAGGTGTAGATGCTCATACATTGGTTTATCCTGATGTGATCCGCTTGATTGAGAAATTCAGCAAATAAAGAATGTTAGACCAAAAATGTTCTCTGTTATCTGTATTCAAATCAATAAATTCTTTGTCTTGCCCATTCCAATTCCTACCACCCTCATAATCACCACATCAGTGACATCAGAATCACCTGTCTCTTTGTCTTGGTCCCAGTGATGCAGTGTTCAAGTCTTGTTGATTGATTGTGGATCTGCATTGAGATTAGAAGTCATCTCCAACTCATTATCATCGTCTGTAAGAGTTAGGCACACGTCAGAGGCGGATTCCACGATAGAAATGGACTAGAAAAGGTTCCTGACTTCTTCTTTGGCAAAGAGGCCTTGAATGGTTTATTTATGACAAAGTTGTGTGTCGTTCAGAGATATCTCTTTCCAATATTTTGGTCTACAACTCAGAATCACAAATCGATTCTATGCTTCCTTACATAGTCCCCCTCGATTAGTGATGCAGAGTTCTCTTTTGTCTCTTGGTCTTCTCCTGTGTAGATTTAGAATGGCGCAAGTAATCTTTGAGAGCGTCTTTACAGTGGCCTGTATCTGTGATCCAATCTTCATTGTTCTTTGGGTCAATGTTGTAACCCTGCCACTTAACAAGATATTCTGTGTACTTGTGTTTAGGGTTTAGGGTTTAGGGTTTAGGGTTTAGGCGTATTGTTCGACGCTTATGGCTGGTTGTAGACTAACGTAAATGGTACCATCTTATAGATCTCGAAGAGATCTATCTTTTGAGTCGAAAAAAGTCACCGTAGCGCAAGGCATAAGAAAGATATGGCACTCGTCACACGGACCACCAAGTGAACACATACAAAAAAAATGTACAACAGTCTGGTGTCTCTTGATATGATCTATTTCGATCGAATTTACTCCTTCCTCTGTCTCTTGGAGGCAGGGTCATCCTGAGGAGGGAACTGCTTCTTTCTTCCAAAGAGGAAGGGTCTTCTCCTGGCCTCCTCTTCTCTCCTGGCCGCTTCTTCCCTCTCCCTCTCCTCCTTCCTGGCTTCTTCGTGCTCTTCCATCTGCTGGGTTTAGGGTTTAGGGTTCAACAGTTTTATTACGGGTTTAGGGTTTAGGGTTTAGGGTTTAGGGTTTAGGGTTTAGGGTTTAGGGTTTAGGGGTT